>CP137677.1:5444996-5542328 GCA_037976565.1 Mesocentrotus franciscanus | reverse complement strand
AACTACCAACGACCATCGACATTAGTCTAAGCACAAAGCTATTTTTTTCTTTTGTATTTTTAGCACGAGACATTCCACTATTATAAGCACAAAACTATTATTTTTCTTTTGTATTTTTATAACGAGACATCACTTGTTGATTAAAAAGCACAAATTATTTTTTTTTCTTTGTATTTTTAGAACGAGACATCAGTCTTGTCGATTAAAATATCTAATAGGGTCTTTGACAGCAGACTAAGCGGTGTAAGAGCTACTAACTATAGCGGGCACAAGGTACATACAAATACGTGTGTGGGACTATACACGGCTGGACTTTTGCGTTACTGAAATAGTGCTCAGAATTCAACTAATTCATCTACTAAATGACCATAATATACAAGAAACAAGTCAAAGGTAAGGACAAGACTCAGTGCTTATCAATATAACAGAAATTTTGCATGAAATATCATCAGGAAAGCCATCTAAATTTGTCACAAATTAGCGACGAACACACCAAATTCAGCGCTGCAATGACGGACAAAACGGCGTAGAATTCAACTTTTCATCCACCAAATGAATACGAACACTTGCATTATACAATCTTCAATACCTGTATCACCATTATCGCAAACAATAAAATCATAGTCTATATATCTACGGCTAATATATGAAGACTAACAATATGATAGGGTATTCTGCAACTAAGCCGGCCAGTTTTCGATAGCACGAATGATCACCGGCAATATTAGTTATTACTTAGACATATTGTGTTAATTTTCATTGATTTCTTTCATCTGTATAATTTCTTTCGTCAGTTTTATGTAATAAAGAACATTACACTTTTTTTCTTTGTAGTTTATCTTTTTTAATTCAAAGAACAGACATGCAAAACAATCAAAATATGCAACAAACTTATACGGCAAAACCATAGACTCCATGTAGTGGGTACGAGCTTTGTTTGTTTTGGGGACAATCTCCCAATCGCATACGTCACATTATTTTGGGCGATTTATTGGTGTCATTTGGGCGAGAAAATGAATGATGAACAATTCATGGTTATTGGGGTAGTTTTTTGGTTGTTACGACCTGATTGATTATCATAAAAATCTGAAATATTTTTTTAAAAATTACTGAGGTCATAAGCTTTCTATTAATATAATATTGTATTTGAATCCGTTTCTACTTTAAGTAAGTCTTCATCAAAAATCATTTTACCTTTCGAAAGGTCATCTTTATTATTTAAAAAGATTGGATTAGCTTTTCCTACAAGAAAATTCCTGTTTTTCTCCATATCTTGCCAAGCCTTTAAAATCTCTAAATAAAACATTGGTGCTTTAAAAGTCAATAATCATCATAATTACACAGGGATATAAACCTTCCACCCACTTCTCTA
Source organism: Mesocentrotus franciscanus (assembly GCA_037976565.1). NCBI lineage: Eukaryota > Metazoa > Echinodermata > Echinoidea > Camarodonta > Strongylocentrotidae > Mesocentrotus > Mesocentrotus franciscanus. Next base: position 5,540,956 of record CP137677.1, on the reverse strand, counting down.
AAGTTATAGTCAAAGTAAAGCTCCCATTCCATCTTCCTTTCCCCATAAGGTAGCTGTTTTAACCATATTACTCTTTGAGTTTTCACAAATAATTCAAACTTTATCATCCTTTAGCCACCACCCCCGTAGTGCTGGTAGCAAATAGCTCTTTTAATTCGGTTTTTTCCATTCCATATGAAATCAAACAAATTTTCTTAATCTCTGCTACTACCCACTTTGGTACAACTAATGATGAGGAAACATAGCTCAATTTTGACAAAGCATATGTTTTAAGTAAATGTACTTTCCCCATCACTGTCAAATCTCTCTGTTTCCACCATCCCAAAAGTCTTTTAATTCTACTCAAAATCTATTTATAATTTAATTCTTCCCTCATTTTTATATCCAATGAAAAATATACAGCTAAAATTTTCATTCTCGTTACTATATTGCCCATAGGTAATGTTCCAGACTCTCCTCTGCTTTTTCCTATCCCCATCACATTAGTTTTGTCTATGTTAACCTTTAAACCGCTTAACTTATAGAAAGCTCGGAATATATCCTGTATTCTTGTAATCGATGTTTCATTTTTAACGAACAAAATCATATCATTGGCAGACAAAATTTGTCGAACTTCAAAATTACCGAATTCAACTCCTTTAATAACACCATCTTTTCTCAGAGCATGAGCCAAAGTTTCTATTACTAGCAAAAACAGATACGGTGAAAGTGGGTCACCCTGCCTCACCCCTCTCTTAATATCAAAATAACCAGTAGAGAAACCTCCATTCATATTCACAACTACTAATTCCGTTATACATGGTTTTAACCCAAGAACAAAAAGACTGTCCAAACCTAAATAAATCTAGTACTTTGAAGAGAAATTTATGTGAAACAGAATCAAAAGCTTTTTCAAATTCTACTGCTATGAGGAATATATCTTCCTCACAGTAATTATTACAGTGAAAAATCACATCATCTATCAAACGTATAGCTTCACCAATATGCCCATTATTTATGTAACCCACTTGATCTGCATGAATAATATCATTCAAAACTTCTTTTATTCGTTTTGCCATTATCTATGAAATGTTCTTATAGTCCGTGTTTAACAATGTAATAGGCCTATAGTTTTTAGCATATACACACACTCACGCACACATACAACCTCACACAAACACACACGCACACACACACACACGCATAAATGAATTTTGAATGAATAAATGAATGAACAATTTATTTATTAATTTATTCATCCATTAATAAAATTGAGAAAAAAACAAAGAAAACTGATAAAATCAATTAAAGAAAAATAAAATGAAATGGAATAAATAACAATCCCTTCCCCTCTCCAACAAAAAGTCATAGATCCGCTTACCGCAGTTGAATCATTTAGTTACAATATTATCGCCACATGGAATATTATACTCACTTCTTCTAAGCCTTTTTGGTGAGTTTGGCGGCGAACCCGTTGATGATACTCTGTAAACGTGGAGGAAGGAACAATTCACAAACAACGAGGACTTCTGTGTTTCAACCTTAGACACAAAAGCGTCAGCCTTGAATCCAGGCTATTAATCAAAAGAAATACAAACAACAAACCTTAAAGTCAACATACTTTTGGCTTTACAAATTTACATCATGTAATTGATAAGGAAAATGATGGAAATTACAAATTTTGACAAAAACTTCTTAACCCTAATAAGGCCGGGGGGCCATAATGGCCCCCTCCCTGTCGAATTTTTGCCGCTGCATCAAAATCCCTGAACCTTTGGCGCTGAAATTTCTTGAGTTTTTTCCCTCATGTCTCCCGCACATTTTGATACCAAATTTGTTTCGGTTTTAGGTGACAAAATATCATCACATGTCAATCAAAATATGTAATTCTCACAAATGTGCGTGTGTAAGTATATTGCAGTTATATGATCTTTATCAAAATCAATATCATGAGTGATTTATTTCATGTTATGCAGTCATACATTCATGATCATACTTGTTTAGTATTGGCCAAGCATTTTTTATTCACATGATAAAATACATAAGAAATTAAAAACAATAGAATACATAAGAAATTGGTAAGATAATTGCATATTTGCATAATTAGTGGAAAAACACAGAATTCACACTTATTCAGTATTAGTAACTACTATATTTCAATTGATAAATGTTATTGCTCAACTAAAACAGCAATTTCAAATCAAATCTGCCCATGCATTGTTCAAAATCACGCATTTTTGAAAATTTCCAAAAAAAAATTGCATATTGTCATAAAAATATTAATAAAAATAAATAAATAAATAAATAAAATATATATATTACCATCTTATTCAATATACTTCAATCTATCGCCATGCTAATTTTCACATTAATTGGACCTTCCTAGGCCGACATCTTAGGGGGCCATAATGCTCCCCCCCCCCCGGCCGTATTAAGACCTCAAATAGCCCGGCCTTTTTAGGGTTAAACAAAACTAATATAATTTTGATGAAAAAAAAACTGTCAATCATTCCTAGCTTTACGTTATATCCTTTTTTTATTATTATTTTGTGTCGTTGCTTGTTGTTTTCTTATTAAAACAACACTCGAGCATAATAATATTCACTAATGGTGTGTTGCAACCAGGGGCGGATCCAGCCGGCGGCAAGGGAGGGGGCCTAAAAAGGGGCCCACTTCGTGCGAAAATTTAAAAATCGTGCCGGTGGATTTTTCGCTCAGTGGGGGTAGTGAGCCCAATTTTTTTTTGGCACCCGAAATTTTTTCCTCCGGGAACGGTACTTTCTTTTTCACCGCCACCCCTTGGGCGCTAGAGGGGCCCATCTTCTTCTTTTTCAAAAAAGGCTGTTTTTACCTGTTTTTTTCCTAGGGAGGGGCCCGGCCCCCTGGATCCGCCACTGGTTGCAACGGAGACATGTTAGCGTCTTTTGATCATTCCTAGCTTACATACATGTAATACCCAAGTACATTTATGTATTATAAAATTTGTTGTTGTTGGTTTGTTTGTTTACTTGTTTGTTTGTTGTTGTCTATGAATTTATTTCCTTAAAGAACACTCGAGAATAAAGAACCTCTGCCAATGGGGTGCTGGAAAGGAGACATAGTTTGCCATCTCAAACAGCCGAATCCAGACATAACGCTTGAGAATTTGCATGGAGGCGCTGAACTTTACTCTCATGCGGTGCTTGGCAGTGCCATTACTTAGAGAGTTTGGCCTGTCAAATGAATTGTGGGATACATGGCTCGTGCTAACACTTATGGAGGATTTTGTTACTATTTGATCAAACTGAATGTCAATAATAATACATTTAAAAAATCCCCGTTTGTTTGGATCATATGTAACCAATAAACTCTTCAGTTATATCCTCCGTATAGCTGTATAAACTGTGTCGCTGTAGTTGTTATACTTTGGACATCACGGGATATGTCGTAAAAATCTTTTATTTTTTCAGTTCACTTTCGTTCTTTTTCTTTTTTTATACAATCATATAAAAACTGATAACGTGATTGCAATGAAGATCATGTGATAACAATGTAATATCCTGACTGCCATCAGGAGGATCCAGGGGCGTGGGGCGCACGCCCCCTTACCTTCCAAAACAAAAACAAAAGGAAAAAACTAAGAAATATTCACATTAATGTTCAGTTTACGCATTCAGAAATGCCTCAGAATGTACCATAGAGCATCTTAAAGGCAAAGACCAGTTTTGGAAACGCCCTCTCTCAAAAATGAAATGGAAGCTCTCATTACCAATCATGTGAAAGAATATGTTTTGACTATTTAAATACGTGATGATACAAATTTTGCCGGGAAACCGCCTACTAATTGATATATTTGGTAAATTATTATATCTATTGGGACCAAATAGATATCGCGTACGTGGTCGCGTAGTCCCATATACATCTTTCTGTGTACAGTGCTTGTAACTTTACCAAGACTGGGCCAAATTTCTTATCATTTTGATGATTCCAGAACCTTGCAGTACACACCAATACTTATATGCTAGATGATCAACCTTTTCTGATCGATTCCACAACGTTTCTTTCACAATGCAATCAACCGCGTAGCCAGGATTTTATTTTAGGGGCGGGAGTGAGCCCGCAAAGCGGGCGAATCACTTACAGAGCGCGCGTAGCGCGCTCCCTAGGGGGGTGGGTGCAGGGAGGGGGGAGTTTCACCCCTCCCCCGCGAAGCGCGGAAGCTTTGCCGTTTCATTAAGTTATTAGAGTAAGAAGACGATTCGTTGTACTGTTCTCGACTCTTATTTAAGAGTCCTTGTCTGAATTCAGTTTGACGTTTCATTAAATTAGTAGAGAAAGAAGACGATTCGGTGTACTGTTCTCGACTCTTAATCCTTGTCTGAATTCAGTTTCCGGGGCGGCCCCCGCGAAGCGCGGAAGCTTTGCCGTTTCATTAAGTTATTAGAGAAAGAAGACGATTCGTTGTACCTTTCTCGAATCTTAATCCTAATTGTCTGAATTCAGTCACCCCCTCCTGCGCGAAGCGCGGAAGCTTTGACGTTTCATTAAATTGTTATAGAAAGAAGACGATTTGTTGTACCGTTCTCGACTCTTAATCCTGAATTGTCTGAATTCAGTTCCCCCTCCTGCGCGAAGCGCGAAGCTTTGACGTTTCATTGAATTGTTAGAGAAAGAAGACGATTTGTTGTACCGTTCTCGACTCTTAATCCTGAATTGTCTGAATTCAGTCACCCCCTCCCTCCTGCGCGAAGCGCGGAAGCTTTGACGTTTCATTAAATTTTTATAGAAAGAAGACGATTTGTTGTACCGTTCTCGACTCTTAATCCTGAATATTATTGTCTGAATTTAATCCCCCTCCTGCGCGAAGCGCCGAAGCTTTGACGTTTCATTGAATTGTTAGAGAAAGAAGACGATTTGTTGTACCGTTCTCGACTCTTAATCCTGAATTGTCTGAATTCAGTCACCCTCCCTCCTGCGCGAAGCGCGGAAGCTTTGACGTTTCATTAAATTGTTAGAGAAAGAAGACGATTTGTTGTACCGTTCTCGACTCTTAATCCTGAATATTATTGTCTGAATTCAATCCCTCCCTCTTCCGCGCGAAGCGCGGAAGCTTTGACGTTTCATTAAATTATTATTTTCTTTTTCTTCCTACGTCCTCTTCCTTTTTCTCTTTTCTCTCTTCTCTCTCTCTCTCTCTTGTTTTTTTGGCCGGCGTTTTGGGGGCGACCGCCCCATCGCCCCCTGGCTACGCGCCTGAATGCAATCGCATGACCAGAACTGGTCTTTATCTTTAAGTTTCAAAATTGTCAAGGGCCCTTAAGACTTGTGTCGTTGTTATTGTTATACTTTGGACATCACGGGATATGTCGTCAAAAAATCTTTCATTTGTTTTCAGTTCACTACTTCACTTTCGTTCTTTTTCTTTTAAAACAATCACAAAAAACTGATAACTGATTGCAATGAAGATCATGTGATAACAATGCAATCTCCTGACTGCCATCAGGGGAGGATGCCTTTTTTTTTAAAAATTAAATTAAAAAATAAAATAAAAAAGCTAAGAAATATTCACATAAAAGTTCAGTTTACGCATTCATAAATGCCTCAGAATATACCATACAGCATCTTAACGTTCAAAATTTTAAGTGAGCCCTGACCCCACGCTTCGCGCTCGCAGTTTCGTACATCCCCTTTGGAAAATCCTGGATCAAAAACGAGCGTGTCGCCTCATGCTTGGCCAAAGATACACGAGTTACGATGATGCCCTCACTGTTCTTGACCTTCCCACTCTGGAGGAGAGGAGGGAAAAGTTGACACTGAAATTTGCGAGTAACCTCACAAAGGAAACGTCCCCATTCCATCACTGGCTCCCTCCTACTCGAGCTTCTCGCACTTCCTGTAACTTGCGCAACGCTAATCACTATTCAGAATTCAAATGCAAAAATGACCGCTACAGAAAGAGCGCACTGCCCTTAATTGTGAGGTTACTCAATTCAGAAATGGAATAATGTAATGACAAATTGATTGCTAAACAGATCTCTCGTTCTTAAATGCTAAGCATATACGTCAATTAAATTAAATTGCTAGCTTATAGATGTGCTTAAATGAAATTTTTAAAATTATATACTGAAGATACATGTTTTTTTTTATATGGATTCTATGAATCTCAATATTGCATTACACATCATCACTATCTGCCAATAATGGAAAGTGAAACTATAATTTCACTCTCCATTCAACTTAGGTGAATTATATGTCCCTTTTGTTCTCCATACATGTACCTTGCTCCCATAGGACAATAGGCCTACTGTGAAGCATGCAAAATAGATTATTTCTTTTAGCACTGATCATACTTTACTTTACTCTATTCAACAATATATTCTTCCTATGAATATCATAAAACCTTTATTTTGTTCACATCCATTACCCACTTCCGTTATCCCACCATCAATATTCTTTGAATAAGGTGTACCTATTGTTTTGTTATGAATGTACTATTTTTAATGACTTTTAATACTATTGTCTTTTGTGCAGTATTCTACTGTTATTACTAATGTAAATTGTATTCAATTCAGCCGCTAGGCTGCCATGTACAATGTTTTTTTTTATACCACAATAAATAAATAAATAAATAAAAATCTGCCCCTGGCCATAAAACGAGTTCGTATGATGCCGTGAAACAAAGAATCGTCGGGAATCCATTTCTAATGTATGTCCGAAAAGGCAAATAAACTTATCCTTATAAATGTTTGCTATGGGAACAATCAGGACAACTTATTCAAGATGATCTGGTTCTCATATTTGAGGTTAAAATGAAACCTATCATTTTGTTTACATTGATAGGTGATTAACGATTAACGATTAACGATTAAAAACAGAAACAAGATTGACTTTAAAGGATTGTTTAATAATTCCCTTTTCAAACCTATAATATCTTTATATTTACACTAATGGGTGATTAACGATAAATTATTCAAAACAGAAACAAGATCGACTGTAAAACAAATGAATTTCAGAGTTTCTGCTCTTGACAAGTCCCGTTATATAATTCTTGAAGCAATGACACTAATCTGTCATTGATACCTTAAAAGGGCAACGCTGCATTTCAGCAATGGACACCTTAAAGACAAGATTTAAAATGATATAGAAATGCAGAATGATTATGTTTATCTTGTGGATTTTAAGGCGGTTCAACTACAAAAGCTGTTTCCTCAAAACTTATGACCTCTGGAAATCAAGATTTGATAGGAATGGAAGACAAAGATGAAGATAATGGTAATTCTGCTCAGGACCTTGGATCTAAATTACTCACTTCATTCATCTCTCTTTTGGGGGTAATAAAAGACCATTGATAGTATTGTGGGTTAACAACAAAAATAAAAACAGATCTGGGGTGTTTCACAAAGACTAAGATCGACTTTAAGTTGGACTTAAGTATGGCGGGCCATTCATGCCATTGGTTGCTATCCCCATTGGTCTCTAAATTATAATCTTTAGATAATATTTTTCCTTCAATAATGAACTATCAAAAATGTTAACTCTGTAGATTTGAGACCACGATTTGTACGTCCCTTGAAAGACAAATGCCAGTAAATGGTGAGAGCAAACAGTGGCATGAACGGCCTGTTATACTTAAGTCCAACTTAAAGTCGATCTTAGTCTTTGTGAAACACCCCCCTGATCAACTGCTTTTGGATGAAACAAAGCAGCATAATATTCTCATATCCCATTGATATTAGTATCGTATTTCTCATATATTCTCATATCCCATTGATATTAGTATTGTGGGTTAACAACAAAAATAAAAACAGATCTGCATGATCAACTGCTTTTGGATGAAACACAGCAGCATAATATTTTCATATCCGGATTATTTTAACCGGAAATATAGATTTTGATTACAGTCTTCCTCTGAGGCAAATAATGAAGGGGAACTTTTCTGTTTCACTGGTAGGCAGTATAGTCATCTGACTAATATACACTGTTGGTCATAAAGGTGGGGGAAAAATTGGTTACCCCAATTTATGGAATGATTTTGAAAATAATTTATTCCTAATAGATCTAGATTATAGTATACATCCTCAGATTGTATTGAATAATAATTTGCGAGTGTTTGTTTTGCGTGACTGCTAAAGCATGTGTATGCTACTATGCTTTTCAACTAGGGGACCTACGTCCTTAAGTCATAACTGACAGCAATGAGGATTAATGCCTCACAAAAGGGCACTAATATAGCGCATCGACACGGTTTTGATCCTGGGGCCTCACAGTCTTTTTTTTTTGTGGGGCTGCCCCTACCCTAGCCCCCGCTGCGTACAGTCATGATTCAGTTGCAAAGCAATGGCTTCGTAACTGTGAGGCCCCAGGATCAAAACCCCAGGATGGGCAACAGTGTATGTTGTAATGGAAGGAAACACAACTGTTATTACTTTCACGGGTTTTCCCTGTACTGGTCTGCCGTTGATTAATTTCTTCCTCATGTTACTCGTATATAATTACTTAGCTCGGATGGATTCACGGAACAGGAATATCGAAATTTAAATTAAAAATATCTAAACGAATTCGATCATCATTTGTGCAGACATACTTTCAAGATTGCAGTACACGGTCTTATCGTCATATTCTGGAATAAACAATTGGTATGTATATCTACACATTTTCATATTCTTTGAATTTTTTGATTATAATACTTTGATTAATGTATGCCTATAGTGTATTTACATTTAATAATATATGTACAAATTCTGAATGAGAAAACTTTCGTATATAACGTACTTGAATATGACATGAATAAGGTCAGATTGTGTACTATGCATAGAATGTTGCATGAATTGTCGCATTTGAAAGGGGTGCCAATCGCCGATTTTGTGGCTCCCCTTCTAAAATAACTGTTTTGATACAAGACATGTGCCCCGCTGGCAGGAATGTGCCTTTGTCTGCATGTGTCCCAACAAGGGTCCTGGTGATTCTAAGCCTACTTTAATTGGTTCATCCTTCAGACGGCATCATTCTGATATCTATGTCGCCATGGCACTAAGAATGTGCAATAAGAATGTGCAAAAAATAATCTTGTACATGACAAAACACAATTTAATCGTGTTTGAAGAGCGTATTCTCTTCGTTTATGGGTAGGTATGAGGGTTGATACCAGTGAAATCTTAAAGTAGCTATCACCATTTTAAAAATAAAACAAACATACCTTTAGAGCAACAATGTACTGGCCTGGCACCCGATCATTATCTGACTTCTGAAACAACTTCTCCCACTTTGGTCTCGCTTCCACTGTAAAACCCAACAGGACCAGGACTAGGATCTGACGAATCATATTGACTCCAAGACCAGATTATCGTTAAAGTACTATACCTAAATATTTAGCATCTCTTTGATTCAACAGGGAAGCTAAAACTGTAGTCCGCACTGAAGTCGAGAATGTATCATTATGATCCAGGCAAATGTTAAATACCCACGTGATGAACGAATCGAAACAGAGGTATTGTTTGCAGTCGTGTAGCGTATCTATGAAAACCGATTAGAAGGGGACTTCTGTGGATGGTGGGGGCGGTTGGAACACTTATTCCTGGAGTTGATTATGTTGTGAGCGATGTCGAGAAGAAAAACAAGTGATATAATGATTGAGTCCCCAAAACATTCCCAAATATGAGGTAATGAACGCAGATCGGTGCATACACGGCGGGAGCTGAGTAGGCTGCAGCCCCACCCCTCCCTCCCCCAACAAACCTTAATGTGAAATTTGGGCAGCTGCCATCTGTGGGCAATGATGTGGTTATTTGTATTTCCAAGTCTTATTTTGTATACATGATGACGTGAAATTACATTGCCACTGATATAAATGGTCAAAATTTTCAATTTTTTCGCAAATGAAAAAAATGAGGGCCTACATATGTCTTCTTCTCAGCACAATTTATAATCTGAGTACTATTGTTATTTGTGCCGGTGTAGAGTGTTAAAGAAATTGCTGCATATTTGTTATCAAATTTAGTCCGAGCCCCCCTTCCATTTAATATAGTCTAGCGATGCCCCTGTTCAGATCAGATTCAGATTCAGATTCAGATTAATTATATTGGTCCATTTGGAAATTCAGTTTGTCGACATTACATAAAGCACATAAACAATATACAATAGAAAATAATGTACACAAATAGATAATACACAATAGCAAATTTACAATGACGTAGTCAAATGAAAACACAGATAGGCCTTTATGTCGTTTTTACATAGTGGGATAATATTAGAAAAAATGTACTTACAACAATTGAAAATGTACGATTGCGTAGAATTCGGAATATATTATTATTATTATTATTATTATCATTATTATTATATCATTAGTATTATCATCATCATCATCATTATTATTATTATTATTTTTATTATTATTATTGTTATTATTATTATTATTTATTATCATTATTGTATTTTGGTTGTGCGCGCCTTGTGGCTGCCCGCCTACAGAGCTCTTGATTTTCAGTATATTTTTTTGCTATTTCTGATATTTCTTTGATTGTGAATTGTATTCTATCTATGAATGTCTGTCTTCAAGCACCTGTGGTAAAGTTTTTGAGATTTTTTACACTGTATTTCTAGCGTATTTAGAGTAAGATTTATTCTCAGTTTTGCCATACTGTATGCAGGTACAGCCATTTCTGTTTTGCCTATACGTAGACCATACTATACAATAGGCTTGCGGTGCACCATGTGAGAGAGAGGGAGGATTGAGGAGTTCTGAAAAGAAACGTCGAGCCACTCCCGCCACTCATCCTCTAGCTAGCTCCAAGCACTATAGTTCTCCTTAGAACTATAAGCTAAGAAAGATAACCAACAGTCTTTTTCAAGACTACACCAACAGTCCTTTTCAGGACTACACACCCTCAAGAAAGATTACCGAGAGTTCTTTTCAGAACTCCTCAATCCTCCCTCTCTCCCACATGGTGCACCGCAAGCCTATTGTATATCTACATCACCATGCAAGCCGATACTTTCAAGCAGCATGTAGACCATACTGTACTTGTGTTTGGCATTGTGTGATCACTCTCACATACACAATGATACCATTGAAATTGTATTCCACTGTATTGGTTGTGCTTCTCTTGTGTAGAAGCACTCAGCTACCACATACTTATTGTTGTATATGAGAGCTAGCTACTCTCAGCAGTTCAATGTCTCTGTACAATCAAAGGGAAAGTACATTGGGGTCCCATACTGTACTATCACAATTCTGTGTCAACCTATCATGTCAAATTACTAAGTTGTGGGGATATTAACCCTGATCCAGGCCCTTCTGGTGATGACTCCGCCTCGATTTTGGATATTCATAGGATTCAGTATACTAGTGAATTTCTACACTCACTTAATTCCGGAAGTACATGTAAATCTGTAAAAATGGCGTGAGGACAACACCTTGGCCTGGGGGAGGATTTTATCCCTAGGTATCGGGCGACGGCTGAGGACACATCGGGGGAAAAGGGTGGCCGTGACGGATTCGAAGACCATCTTAAATTATGTACTATCAATGCACGCTCCCTTCGAAATAAATCCACAATTTTTCATGACTTTGTTAGGGATACAAAATGTGATATCGCTGCTATCAGTGAGACATGGCTGTCTGCATCTGATGATGCGGTCATCGCTGACCTCACTCCCCCTGGCTTTGCATTTCTGCACCACCCCAGAGCCTCCAGGCGTGGAGGTGGTGTCGGGCTCCTGTACAGGGACAATCTCACTGTACATATTAACCAATCAGTTAACTATACAAGTTTTGAATCTATGTCAGCCGTGGTCTCCAATGGCATGACTAGTCTTGAGATCTTAGTCATTTATAGACCACCAGGTTATCAATCTTTTTCATTGTTCATTAATGAATTCTCAGATCTGTTGGATGAGAAATTGTATAAATTATCTCCTCTTGTTATCACAGGAGATCTTAATATACATTTAGATAATCTCTCATCCCAACACACCCAAAGGTTCAATGATCTTGTCGACGGCCATGGACTCTGCCAGTTGGTGACTACGCCTACGCACGACCATGGCCATATTCTTGATGTCATTCTGGTCAGGAACTCCGATAGACTGTTGTACTCTCGCCTACGCGTCATACCCGGTATCTCTGATCACTTTGCTGTTACCTGTTTGCTCCGTTTTGACAAGCCCAAAAGGAAAGATGCAACTTTCTCCTCTCGTAATATTAAGGGCATCAACAGGACTGATTTTGCCAACGATGTTACTAACAGTAGCATCATGTCTTCAGCAACAGAGAGCGTCGATGCTGCCGTGATCCGCTACAACTCAGAACTCTGCAGGTTACTGAACTCCCATGCTCCAGCCAGGACTCGGAAAGTAAGATCCCATCAAGACAGTCCTTGGTATAACCATGACATCACCGAAGCGAAGAAAGAGCGGCGGAGACTTGAGAGGAAATGGCGCGACAACGGAAAGCTCCAGATTGACCGAGAGATGTTTTGTGCTCAGAGAGACCGGGTGATCGAGCTACCTTGTCTCCAAGGCGAAACGTTCGTATCACACCAGACTCATCGAGGACTGCGGCGATGATCACAAGAAACTTTACAATGTCGCCAATCGACTCTTGAACCGCAAACAGTCTTCTCCATTGCCCTCATATGTTGATGGCAATTCCATGGCTGAAACGTTTATTCAGTTCTTCTGTGTAAAAGTTTTAAAAATCCGAGATAGTCTTAATCCAATTGTTGTACCACTCGAACCTGTCACCTCTTCCACACTGAGGACCTTTCAACATTCCACCGCAGATGAAATTATTTCCCTTCTTCGTAAATTGCCTCCTAAATCTTGTCCATTAGATCCAGTTCCTACCATTCTTTTAAAGATTGCGCTTCCGATATTTGCCCCGATTATTTCTCACATTGTTAATCTTAGTATAAATCAAGCCACCGTTCCCTCAGTCTTAAAAACAGCACTTATTCGCCCTTTGTTGAAAAAACCCTCTTTGGACCATGAATCCCTGAAAAATTACCGTCCTGTGTGTAATCTGCCATTTTTTTTTTAATTCTGGAGAGAGTCGTGTTCTCTAGACTCTCAGATTATTTGCTGGAACACAATTTACTTGACCCTTTACAGTCAGCTTACCGCCCTCACCATAGTGTCGAGACCCTTCTTATCAATGTTTCAAGCTCTATCTTACGAGAAATGGACTCCGGATCTGTCACCGCCATGGTCCTCTTAGATTTGTCCTCAGCCTTCGACACCGTAGACCACAAAATACTTGTAAATACTCTCACAAGTCTGGGTATCCAGGACCGGGCTCTCGAATGGTTTGAATCGTATCTTTCATGCCATTCACAGTCTGTCCTTTTAAATGGTTTCACATCCTCCCCCAGGCCACTTGGCTGTGGAGTACCCCAAGGCTCTGTGGGCGGGCCCACCTTATTTTCAATTTATCTAACTGGTCTCAGAAATGTTTTTCAACGTCACTCTGTTCACTATCATTTATATGCAGATGACATACACATTTTTGTTTCTTTTCCGCCACATCAAATTCAAGCTTCCCAAACCTTGCGCAATTTAGAAAATTGCATCGCTGATATTGACGCCTGGATGAAGTCACATTCTTTGCTATTAAATCACAGTAAATGCGAATTCATTTTTTTCGGCTCAAAATCTCAGTTGAACAAATTAAATATAGACTCCATTTCTATTTCCGGTAACACCATTCCTTTATCAAATTCATGTCGCGATCTTGGCGTCATTCTTGATTCTCAAATGTCTATGTCTAAACAAATCACCAGCATTTCCAGATCAGTTCGCTATCAGTTATTGCGCAATATTGGCTTCATACGGAAATATCTGACTCGTTCGGCAACAGAGAAACTTGTTCACTCACGGATTTCTTCACGTCTGGATTTCGGCTAACAGTCTACTCTATAATTTACCAAATTCACAAATTGCACAGTTACAAAAACTACAAAACGCAGCTGCACGCATCATTTCTCTGTCAAGCAAACGTAGTCACATTACCCCTATCTTACAAAATCTCCATTGGTTGCCCGTAAAGAACGTATAATCTTCAAAATCCTTCTTTTAGTTCATCAAATCATGAACAGAACAGCTCCTGAATACAACCAGTCTTTAGTTCACCTCTACCAACCCACACGTACCCTCCGATCCTCCAACTCTGGTCTTCTACACATACCACCTTCAAAGAAATCTTGGGGGGAACGAGCTTTTGCTCATGCCGGACCAGCCCTGTGGAATTCACTTTCACATGAGCTGAAGATCTCCGATTCTTCAACGTCTTTTAAGAGCAACCTTAAAGGGATCCGGTAACTTTGTCTCAGATTCTGGAACAAAATTGTGGATTTAGCTCATGATGCAATGATAATCATAAACCTTTAGGTCAGTCGGGAACCCCATGACTTTTACAAGCTGATCGCCTGTCTGATTATCAAGATATTTATGATTGGAATTACAAATTTTGAAAACCGTTCGCCTGATGGTTTTCATAACACTATAGTCTATTAGGAAAACGAGTATGGTAAAACCGGTCAATCAAAGATTTTTACTTTTTGAGGCACTTCTTGATCATTTTGAAGCGCAATTTTTTAGGGCTTCATTATTACACCATATCACAGACACTAATAACATGTAGGGCCGTGTATCTCAGATTTAACACTGTTAAACGATCCCTTTAAATCCCATTTGTTCAATTTTGCGTTTTGAAGACAGACATTCATTCATTCATTCTTTCATTTTTGTATTTTCTTTCTTATGTAAATGTACACGATTCTTTGTCATGATGTAATGTAATTCCTAATATTTTGAAGCGCCTTGAGCATTTAATTAAAATGGATAATGGCGCTATATAAATCTCATGTATTATTATTATTATTGTCATCATCATCATCAACAATATTATTATCATTATTTGTCATGGTAATATAGCTGAATTTTATTTGTATTCTTCATAAATTAAACGGTATATAAATAAAACTTGGAATAACATATGATATAAGGTATTATATATTTTCTTTTGCTCTGGATACTGGTTCATTTGGTTGAAAGGAAACGGTACAATGCAATTGATGAATAGCGAAGTGGCAAGTTACAGGCCTATTCAATTTTACTGGAGTTGTTCATTGTACATTGTATTTACGAATGGAAAGCGGAACAAAGGAATGAAGGAATCGTGAAGTTCGAGCCTTCATTGATCTGTACCGCTTTCCCGATCGCATTATGGTATAGCAAGGATGAAGGGGATGATTACCATTTTCCAAAATCTCTGATACCTGTTTCATAATTGTATTCATTTAATTAACGCATTCCTGTTTCAAATCTGTTACTTCGCCAGTCATCTTGCCAGCATGATTGGCTATTTTCTGCAATTTCTTAAGATCCTCCTGTCTGCACCCACCATACCAAACCGCACAACTGAAAAGCATTACACTTTCTATTACTGACTTGTAGAATAACCTCAGGATGGTTCAAGGTACATTTCCTGCAAACTACCCTAACATGACCTTCCATAGGATGATGATAATCTAGATTCGTACAAACACCATTTACCATTGAATATTTACTATTAGCCATCGGCCTTGCTGATCTGCCATGTGTCTGTATATATTTACATCCTGTGACCTTTGATCTTGTCGTCCTGAATTCCATTCCATTTCATTTCATGTTATCTCTCTCCTTCTCTCTCTCTCTCTCTCTCTCTCACTCCGTCATTACTTCCTTCCCTCTCTCCCTCCCCTTCCCCTCTCTCTCTGTCACACACCTCTCGCAACATGTTCTCTGTCTCCTTTCTCAGCCCGGCCCTCCCCGCCATTCCCATTATTTCTCTCTCTGTCTCTGTGTGTTCATTCTCTCTCATTCTCTCTCTCTCTGTTTTAGTTTTAGTTTCTTTTATTTCACATGAAAAACAATACATTAACAAAACATAGCATATTAACAAAATTGATATTCATGAACAATAAAGACATCTACACAGCATAAGCTTGTATTTCATTTACACTAGGTAATTTCGAAATTAGATCATTTTGACATAGTGTCATTCATAAATCAGGTATAGAAGTATACATTTTTTTTAATTAAGCAAGTATCAAGTGTAGCAAAGTATACAAACAAAAACAATAAAATGATATGGGTGATGGATGTGAGAAAAGAGAAATAGGAAGAGAAGGTAAAGAATGGGAGTCTGAAGAAGAATGAGAAGATAGAAGAGGAAGTTTTAAAATGGGAATCACAGTCGGGGGAGAAATAGAATAGTAGTGCATTACACGTACAAATTCAATAATAACAATTTAATATGTAATGTTTTTATAAGCTGGCACAGTTTTTAAGCTGTTTGAGATTCGGATCAATGTTGCTCCAGTAGTTTGGTCCTGTGTATGATATTGTTTTGGAGGCGAAAACTGCCCTGGTTTAGAGGAAGATGATAGTTTGCACGTGTTGCATGTCGTGTTTGGTATGTGTGTATAGCGTCATTTTTTTAAGAGTTCAATTCTGTCTCTGTGTCCCTCCCTCCCTCTCTCCCTCTCTCCCTCCTCTCTCTCTCTCTCTCTCTCTTTCTGTTTGTAAAGATTTGGGGTCTGTGTAATTGTACTCAGTCGTCTTGTTGTTAGTCCCTTTAATATGTTGCCCTATGTATTTACGAAGAAAAAAACAGTTGTGACATAATGACACAACTGAGTAGGGAAATCCGTCTATTAAATGCAATGCCTGTTATTGGTTTAATCAGAGCCATCTATACACATACACATCTATGTGTATAGATGGCTCTGGGTTTAATACATAAATGGCGCCACCTATTGAAATGAGCGATCATGAAAATGACTTAGAACATAATCCGAGTTTGATATCTCTCGGCAGTTATTGGGTAATGAAGTAGGTCTCGAGTTGATTTCTTGAAAGTATTTGCAATCGTGGTAAAGTCGAATCCAGGGCTTCCATTGCTGTGGAAAGTGCCCGTTTGACGATTTCAGGAGTCGGTTAAAAAATCATCCACGGATAATAAATTATTCAACCATGAATGCCAAACTATAGATTTGCTGCAGTTAACAGTCTAATACGACCATATAGACTTCTGATCTTGAAGCTGAAAATCCATGTAATGGATGCTTTAATTTTCAACAACAAAAAATTAATATCATTGTTGTTATTATTATTCTGCAGGAAAGATTGTTGCTGATGATTCCTTCGTGAAAGACACTTATGACACTGACGCCACGCATATTAAAGTGACCAAGCATTACTAACTACGGGGCCCGCGATACAGACAGGCTGAGTGGGTACGAGCACCCCCCCCCTCCTATTCAGACTATAAAACGAATCGATGCCAATGAACCCAACCCCGCTGGACTCTTCGCTCACGTTGGTCTTAATGAGCACCCCCACTCCTAAAATAGTTTCATGATGCCTGGACATCCATATACAACTCCATACCGTTAGTATAGTATTGTGTATTATGAGGATATCGAAATGAATCTTGTGGATAAAACGGAGGAGGTGGATGAAAAACATCTTAACTTCGTGACTCGATAACATTGCCTCAGATTCTGAAAATAAATCCTGGATTTAGCTCATGATGCAATCATAATTATAAACCTTTAGGTCATTCAGGAATCCCATGACTTTTACAAGCCGATCGCCTGTCTGATTATCAAGATATTTATGATTGGAAATCGACATTTCATTTTTCGTTTTCCTAACGGTTTTGATAACACTACAGTCTATTGGGGGAAATGAGTATGGTAAAACCGGTCACTCAAAGATTTTTACATTTTGGAGGCACTTCATGATCATTTTGAAGCGCAATTTTGTTAGGGCTTCAATATTACACCATATCACAGACACTGATAACATAGATAGCGTAGGGCCATGCATCTCAGATTTAAGATTGTTAAACGATTAACGATGCCTTTAAGGTGATCATTATTGGACAGTCTCGTCGGGAAGAGCTCGTTTGTTGAAAGTTTTATCAACGGCAAGTTTAGACGCACTACAACTGGTGGTAAGTTTCACATGCAGTCAAAGGCAACCAAGAACAAATTCAAATACAATCTCAAGCTACAGCTGTCTCCCGTTTTTTATCAAGCATAATTATTACATGCTCCAAAGTAGTTGATGTAACATGCTAACACGTCCTTTCTGTTAAACTCTGATAGGTTTCTTGAAGTGTCTGTACATGAGGCTACCAAAGCGAAGGAGAAACTGGAAAAAGAACTCAGCAGGTATTTTCTATAAATCTGTCACATTTTATTTAACGATGCAACTTCTTTATCTGGTAACAGTAACGATAAGGAAGTTAAACAAATACTTGACCGCATAATGCATGCACAGTTGTTAATCGATAGAGGGCACCCTCCTAAGGAAATCATCAGAGCAAAGATGACACTGGCAATCACATATAGGGACTTTAGAGTTTAGAAATCAGTTGATACATAATTACGACCCCCCATTTCTCAGATAAAGTTACTACATTTCAAATTTGTTTTAAAGATATCCTCATTTTTATTTTTATTCTGGTTTGTCACAGACTTTTAAAAGACACCGCGGACAGTGAGTTCAAGGACCTCAATGAAATCCACTTCGCTTTACTCAGAAAGACGACACCCATTGCAAAGGTGAACATTACCGAGAAGTACCAACCTATCGTCGACGAGGACAAGTCCATCATCACTCTCGGCGGCGGTGCCTTCGGGAGGGTGTTCGCATACCGCCAGAAACGCGGGCGACAAGGAAAGACCGTGGCGATGAAGATACTACACTCAAACGCAGACGACTACGAAGTCCGTCGGCAGGAGATCATTCTCGAGGCGCGCCTCATCAGACTCTTCGCCGGTACGGGCGTGTTCCCACGTATGTATGGTGTCGGGACTCTGGAAAACGATACCGCCATTGCAATGGAGTTCCTAGGAGACGATAGCACGTATAAAGTCAAGACTTTGAATACATGGACGCAAGAGGAACACGTCAGTATCCACCACGCGAAGACAGTCTTGCTTGATGTCCTGTCTGCGTTGAAGGCATTACACTCGATGGATATCCTCCATAACGACATCAAAGGTGATAACGTGATCGTCAAACAATCCGACCACGACTTATTCAGCGGGTACCTCATCGATCTGGGCAACGCGTCGACGACATTCCTCTCCGCAATCTACGATTTCGGACAGACGGAGAGAGAATATTACGACGATGATCCGTTGTCGATTCATTACGCGCCAGAACTGATATTTGATAACGCTGCCACGACTCGAGCGAGCGATGTGTATCAGATTGGACAGCTTATTTACATAATGGGAAATGATTTGGGAAATGAAGATCTGAGAGATATCGGAGAGAGATGTGTCTATCGAGAACCTTTGTCGCGTATTAGGTTACTGGACCTCATTGAACTTGTGTCTCAGTTATGACCATAATTTCATTTCATTTCATTTCATTTTTATTTTTTCATTTCCAACAAAATAAAATACATAATAACGAATACAATGTAAAATGTATACAAAACATAGTTACATTTGTAATAAACAAATCTTAACAGTAATTTATACATTTGAGGAAGACAAAAATTGAATTTTAAAATTAACTGCATTTATATTTTGAGGAAATGGAGAGGTCCACAGAAAAGCAGAGCTTGTAAATTGTGGACCCCTCAGATAATAGTGGATGATTATATCTCTAAAAAACACATGTAATGAATCACAAATTCAGGTGAATGTTCATTGAATGTTACATAATTATAAGGTATAAAAAAGCAACGATATTGTTATTGACCTGTCATCTTAGTACACGTTAATCTTGTTGTCTCATTTTCGAAAAATCTGTGGAACAAAATGAATTAGTTATCACTAATATGATTCTTAAACTTCCCTCAGTTGGAAATGGCAATGAATGAGTGTATGAGGTGTATCATAAACTATTTTACCCCCCAAAAAATACATTCGAACAATTAATTCTTGAATTTACGAAATTGCCGACAATTTTTCATCTTTAGGAAATAGACAATTTTTATCAACTAAGAAGAAATGTGACAGGGATTCTACGAACAAGTGAAACAACACAATTATTTAGGTGGACTAAATTGACTGCAATTTATCTGTCAAAAGCCTGTAATCGAGAAAGAAAAATATATCGTTTTATAACTTTAACGTACTTACAAATCCTATGTTATTGGGCTTTGAATTGATATATTTATATATGTATACAGAGACTGCCATATTTGTTATTATTTATGTGAGATACGTTTAGATCAATATTAGACCATAATCACTGCCTATTTCTATTTATATATGTACGCAAGCACAGATGGATCCAACTTTTGTTTACGGTTTGTGATCCTTTTATTCCCTTAGTTGTGAGAGTACAAGACAGCTGCAAGAAAATAATGTATAACTATTTCTCATGATATGAAGATTTAGTATGCTTGTAAAATTACTTTGTCAAGAAATAAAATCCATCAACCTAGGAACGCTGTAGCAACTAAAATAAAATAGAACATCGGAATATAAATGACTTCACAAATGTTACTATCATAGCACTGGGCGGATAGTATTAGTCATTTTTGCGAAGAAGATATTATTGACTGGTAAAAGCCCGCGAAGCTTTACGCATTTATAACAATGTTACAGTGATGATGACGACTCGTGACTTTTATTCAATATCAAAGTATGATGTCAATAGACTATTATGAAACACGATTATGCTAAATAAGCGCAATTATGATGATATATCATTGAGTTTAAGCCGATTCTTGAAATCGATCTTCATTGAGACTAAATAAATACAAATTGTCTTCAATTGTTTCTTATAAAGTTTTGTATGTTAAGACTGTTAAAATTTACCAGATTTCTCTTAATATATTTTGCATATGTACATCATGAAGTAAATCTGAATGGGATAGGTGTATGAAGGCGCTAAGCAAGATCTTAGCAGCATGTTATCATGTGGCAAGGTAACAAAAGGGTGAGAGCTAAGAAAGAAGGGAGAGGGGATGAGAAGGGAAAGAAAGAGAGGGGAATAAAACGAGTGAGAAGGGAGAGAAAGAGAGAGGGAAGGGGAAAGACGAAAAAGGAGAGAGAGAGGGGGGAGGTGTATAGAGGATGGAGATTGCTCAAACGAATTATCCAACCCCCACCCCCCCCCCCCCCAAAAAAAAAAAAGAACGGGGGGTGGACTGAGGGCAATTTTGTTAAATCATATAGTTCACATAACAAGGGTGGAAGTCTGCGAAATTCAATTCGGTACTTTTGCAACTCAGTTTTTCTCTTCCTTCCTGCCTTAAGTTTCTTTCCTTCTTTTCCTTCTTTCTTCTTTCTTTTTTTTCTTTTCTTTTCTTTTTAGAAAAAAGGACAAACTTTCTCCACTTTCACTGATTTTCACAAGCTCACATTGGTCTCATCAATGCCATCGGCCTTCATATGAATTTGTTAACAACACATCACAATAATGAATGTTGGTCCAGTGACAACTGCTTAAATACAGAACTCAGACAAAGTAACAAGTGACACAATATTATCCAAACAATATTTACATGGTCAAAATACAGAAATATCAATGTAAGGCTTGTAAGCGTTCACTACAGAACATAACATTCAATAATGGATCAAGCATTCAAATGATATACAAGTTCTACCTTGCTTGCAAAACAATCCAGTAAAGCAAACTACCAAGCTTCCTACCCTGGTACATCACAATAGCAACTTTCATATATACATTGAAATTAACAGTTCACTGCTTCTAAGTTCAAGTCCAAAAGTTCTTTCAGTTCAATTCCTTAACTCTTCTTAAATATAGAGCTATAGAGCTAAATATATAGCTCTATAGTCCCCACAAGGCCGCCAATACCAGGCGTCTTCTTAGGCACCATGTGCAAAGGTGAGGCCCAAGTACTCGAAGAAGGGCGTATAATACCCAGCTCCTGCATGGGCTCAAACTCAGCTCGTGCGATTGCGAGACGATCTGGAGCTAAACGCCGAGGTCGAGCAGTGACAGGAGGACCCTGAGTGACAATGTGATGTGTTGTAGAATGCTTCACCGAAGAATCATTGAAGTTAAGACGAACCAAACCTGGGAATTCCCGAAGAAGGACGGTAAATCGTTCTGGAGTAGCTGAATCCGACCGAACAAACATCGAGCTGATGGTGCCCGAGTATGAACCGATCCCCTGGACCGTCAAGCTGGTGGTCGAATCAATAAGCTTGCGGCGCTTGACGTCAACTAATAAACCAAAATGGTCAAGAAAATCAGCCCCAAGAATAGGCGTATGGAGATTAGTTATCACAAAAATCCATCGAAAAACTCGGCGTAAACCCAAATTGAGTGTCAAAGATTTCTCGCCAAAAGCATGAATAGGCGAGTGATTAACAGCCTGTAACTGGATATTGGTATTGTGTAAACGGGATGACTTCCCCAAAACAGTCTGAGGAAAAATACTAACCTCAGCCCCTGTATCAACTAAAAAACGAGTTCCAGTGTTCTTGTCTGTGATAAAAAATAAGCGACTCTGCTGAGGACCGACAAAGTTAGTCGCATCTATCTGTCGGCCTTCTCGTTTCCCTGAAAGGAAGGACTCGAAACAGCTTGGTTAAATGAACACGGCAATATGCACTTGTGAGCTTCGGTCCCGAAATTAAAGTGATACCAACAGACAGTATCCCGCCCCTGAGGCTGACGACCCGAACGACTGCTAGATCGCCTCCTACTCCTAGAATTTCTACGCGGGTTGTTGGAGACTGCACCCCGCTCGGTCGGCCTTCCTCGCTCTCGTAGCTGACTAGTTAGAGCTTGAACCTGTAGAGTGAGCTGATGCACAGAAGACTGCAAATCCTTAACGGTGCTGCTTTCAGCACTACAAGAACAAGGGGTGGGACTAGCAGCAATGGACTGGGAAACTCCTGCTACCAAAAGTGACGGCGAAGCTACCTCCACAATCTTATCAAGCTGCTCAATCGTCACCGACTCACTCGTGGAAGCCAAGATAAGTTGTGCATTGCGTGGCAAACGCTGTAAAAAAAAGTTGCTTGAGGATATTGTCCTCCAGTGTGGCATCGCCCAAAAGCTGTCTCATACGGCGTAGAAATTGCGACGGCTTCCTGTCACCGAGCTCCTCCGAAATCAAAAGCTGATGAAGCCTATGCTGCTCAGAAACAGATGTCCGTTTAATGAGTTCGGCCTTAAGCGAAGAGAATCGATCCTTCTTAGGAGGGCTAATCAAAAAGTCCCGAACCTCCTGAGCCACTTCAGGCTGCAAAGAACCAATAACATAAGCGAACTTGGTGTCCTCCGCAGAAATCCCACGCGTCAGAAACTGGGCCTCGACCTGGGCAAACCACAAAGCGGGGTCGTTAGGCCAGAAGGGAGGGAGCTTTAGCCCGACTGCTCCGGTCATAGCTGCAGGAGAACTAACAAGAGGACTGCTGACAGGCGACGCCTCTCCTTCAACTTCAGGACCATCAACAGGCATGATGAAAAAAGAAAAAAAAATACTGGGGTCTAGAATATGACCAAATACAAGTCAACCTTACACTCACAAAAAAAAGATCACGTCGGGGCCACCAATTGTAAAAATCTTTGAAAGATCGATTTTTACTTACCACTAGTAGAACTGGAGGTTACTTGTAAATGCTGAAAAGCAGGAGAAGTCTGCCAGTGGCTTAAGTGTAGGTTGACTAAAGAAATAAATTCGACACTTCTACTAAAGTAGGGTAGCTCAGCGAAAGTGTTCGAAAATGAAGTAATGTCCCCATGCAATGTTATATACACGAATGTTATCGGAAATCCTAATTAGCTAGATGACTGGAGTAAAAATGTAACCAAGTCAGCTTCCTCTAAATCGAAGTAGAAAACTCTAGATGAACAGGATTCCGAATTTTTGTATTCACGCTATAAATTAATGTTATTAAATACCGGAGGCCTCGGCTTAAAAAGTAAACAAATTAGCGAAAACAAGATGGCTGCCTCTGGCGAGCACAAGCGTTGTGAAAACAAATGAGGTCAGGGCGAGTTGAGAAGATTCGCTAATGTAGCTTCAAAAGGTAGCGAAAAAAACTAGTCGCGGAGAATCGTACGCGAGGTTGATAAAATCTCAGCTCGCTGTGAAAGAAACGAAAAAGCTCCTTCGCTATTAAAAGTACTCGAAATTAACCGTGTCACGAAAATCAGGTAACACGCGATAAATGAAAGTGTGTATGGTGGCCGAAGGTTCGGGCGTAAAAAAACTGCTGCGTTAGCTAAGACGAAACTATCTAAAAGTCTATATGTACTCTTGAAGTGCCGTACTCTCGAAGTGAGGGTGGAAAATGCAAGTGTCCGCGAAACGGAAAAATCCACTTGCTAAAGAGGCGAACGGACTTTCGGTAAACCATGATTGGTCAAAAAAGAAAAACAAACCATGGCTACGACGAATGTGAAAACCAGGTGCATCCCTTAAACTACGGCAAGAATGTTGTTGACAAAAAAATTGATGAGAAAAAGTGCAAAGGCAAAATGGCGGTTATATGAAAACACTACACACATGGGTATTACGGGGACTTTACATCACAGTTTGCGCCATAGATTACACCGTGGTTTACATCGAAGTTTACGCCATGGTTAACGCCATCTACGATAATAAAATACCAAGGCATAAAAACTACCCATCCTTAACAAAATACAATCTCCATCTTTATGCTGTTATAATAACCCTAATTATTCCAAGAATAATCAAAATGCAAATGTTAACTTCATATTCATAATGCATCCATATTGAAATAAGAAACATTCCTTTTCTCTGTCAAGGATAATATTGCATATGCAAGACTATATAATCATGAAATAATTTACAATTAAAGACTTCAGGTCAAAAGAGCCTTTAAATAATTGTCATCCAGGCTTATCTTATTTCTCCATTAATTAATGTCTCTGACAATTTGCTTAATTAAATTACTGCAAAAGAGAAATAACTATAATTCACTTACAGTTTAACTGGTGACAAGAAAGCTTGGAAGACAGGAGCAGCCCGTGTCCAGTACAGACGATTCTGGTGCAAGCTAGGAATACAAGAAACTGCCACGCCTAGTTTCAAAAGGTGCCGCCCAAACATGCTGCCGTCGCCCGACTCTGTCGGCCTATAGCTGAAGCCATCAAACCCCTAGCAGGCTAGTTGCCGTGGCTGCTCTAAGACATTAGTACTAAGAGGTCTTGCCTCTCCAGATCCTAAGCTTCAAGTGCCCAATATTAATTCTAACTAGGGTTCCTCCCGTATAAGGAATGTCAATCAACGCCCAAGCTACTAAAATATTGCCTTCACCTGTTTAACAACAAAACTTTGCAAGAAAACTATCTGAATCACCCTAATATTAATAGAGATTAGAATTTGAAACTTGCAGGAAGCCCAAGACTGAGCTGGACAAAAGGAAGGAAGCACATGAATAGGAATATGCTAATAAGCTACTGCACTACACATCTTTGGACAATAGCAAAGACATGACTACGACATACTATTTGGTTCAATGTTTGTAAACAAAGTCTGAAATAGAGGTGATTTGTAACAATGTATATGAGCAATCATACAATGCAAATAATAATACAGATACATGTATACGTAACAGAAGAGTAATGTTGATTGAACAGTAATGGTTTTAAAACAATATTTAGACATAGATCTGCATAATATTAAATGTACTAAAATTTAGGTGAAGTTGTTAATGAGAACTAAAAGCACAAGTGCTATTCGAGCCTAATTCCATTCTTTTTTTATTTGTACATATATATGAATGTAAAACTTGTTTGTTTTGTATTTACATATATACAAAAATAATACAGTATCTTGTTACTTTTTTACATTTCTAAAATAAAAAAAACAACAACAAAGTTTAAGTGATAAAGCATTATAATGAAAGATAACAAATCTTTGAACAATTATAATCATCACTCTGTTCATAAAATGAAAAGGATGTATTAATAAATATAAAACCATACAGATGTGCATACATGCACAAATCCTGTAAAAGCTTAAGGGCAGCTATAATCGTTAACAAGCACGTGTATACACATATAAAAAGAAAAAAAACAAAAGGGGGTGGGTGTGAGCCCACGTCATGTACGTACAAGGTAGGTGGAAAGATGTCTCCGAAAAGATAACCTGGATGTTTTTAATCTAATTTCATCTGGAAAATTATTCCACAGCTTTTTTCCTACAATCGAAATACAAAATTTTCCTTGCGTTGTCTTTCATTTTGGTTGATAGAGTAAGCCAATTTCTTTTCTCCTTGTTGCATATCTGTGCTGTATCATCTGACAATAATCGACTAAAGAGTGTGGTAATACACCTTTTACCAAATCATACATAAATGTTGATACAAGAAGTTCATGAAGTTTAAAAATATTTAATATTTCTAGACTTTGAAAAAGAGGTATGGAGTCTGTTTTAAGTGGACTGAATGTAATTGCTCTAATTGCCATTTTTTGACTTAAATATATACAATTTAGATTACTTTTGTAAGTGCTCCCCCATACTTCTACTCCATAAGAGACGTGAGGCTGTATAAAAGCCTTATATAATAACACAAGTATATTCTTGGGAACAAAATGTCTCAGTTTAAATAGAATGCCTATACTTTCTTCCGTATGCATTTGTTTATTGTCTGAATATGTTCTTGCCATGAAACCATGAACGGTAACAATCTTTTTCAATGCCTACAAACGATACAATGGATACCTCTGTAATATCTGAGCTTGAAATTCTCACTCTTTCTACAAGAAGTAATATCAAATATCACTCTTGTCTTCTTTAAATAATTATAAGTTGGTCAGTTCATACTTTATATAGCATTTTCAAGTCAGGTCATCATTTTCTCCGGAGAAAAGGTTTTGAACAAGTTTTTGTAAATCAATATTGATGAATAAGATGGTCGACCCCACCCGTTGGTGGTGTCTTCAAATCGGATGACAGGTCTGCATGTGTACTAATGAGTCCACAGTGCCCTAGCTCCACTCGCTTATCTTTACCGTTCATAACTGGAAGCTGGTTTTCTTCGTATTACGTAGCAGCGGAACAACTCAAAACTTCGTTTTACCAATACGGATGGACATACACGGTGGTTAATTTTATACAGACCATATTGAGTGAGTATATGTTTTATGTCGAATTTGTCGACGGCTTTAAAAAATGTAATATACGCCAAATCAAAGGATCTGGTATTTTCCATGTTTAGAGTCGTGTCATAGTGAAAGGGTGCAAAGGGCTGAGGGGGGAGCCACGAACGGAACATGGGGGTATGTACGATAGGGGTGACGGATAATCATACAATGCATTTCAAATTGTTTCTGCATCGAGAGTTCATGTAGGTTCTTTCTGAAGTCAGAAATTACTTCTGATTGTTGACTTCTAAAATATAAGAGCATGAATGTATTCTAAGTACGGTCTTCTTCCTGGTCGTGGAAAACTGGCCTAAAAATAAAAGTATATAATTTATAGTTAATCCAAAGACAACAAGTCACGAAATAGATAATGAACTTTTATTATATTTTATTATATCTCATTTATTATAAATTTATCATTTGAATGGCTGTATTCTTTAAAGTTGTGTATGATTATTATGTAATGAAACAGACGTGCATACCATGTATACCAATGGCCAATCAAGAAGCTATCTATTTTAGTCCGTCTCCACGTTCCAATGAACTACAAAATCCTTTGACGTAGGTTGTCATTCAGAATGGGCTATAATCAATACCTAATTGTTTAGGGTTTTTACTGCACCCTGTGCATGTCCACCTGTCTTTCACAGTAGGGCCGTAGGGTTCACAATGGCTCCTATGTCGCAGAATACGGCTATACATGTACATGTATGTGTTCTTTTAATCAATATTATATCCAAGAACTATTCAGAGCTACTTGCGGGGAGGAGGGGGGAGGGGTTGGGAGAAATATGTCTTCAACATATTCCGATGCATGTCCAAACTTCTGATTACAATATAGCAGATTTACTTGGGGTGGGGTCTTGTGCCCCCTGTTCTCCCACCTCCCCCGATCTGCCAATGCTATCATGTACAAATTATAATCATATGTTCTGAGACGAAACTTCTTGAAATCATCAGGATCGAGAACATGAGCTGGCTGAGAGAGTCGTAACAGTGTCCAATCAATACTGCATTCTAGAATCATCATCTAAGTAAAACAAAAATTGCACTCGAATAAAAAATGCATGTTTCGTCGTAATATTTTTTCAGTTATCAAAAGTGACGATGATGATGATGATGATGACGAGAAAGTTTGGAAGGAACGACTCAATTCGCAATTGCTATAAAACTATTAAATGATTTGCTGAAGTTGTATTTAGCTATTCCGAATCATTGTAGCATCCGTGACCTATAGAATAATTGTTAAATTTTTGCCAACTTTAATAACTCATTTGTATCATTTGTTTCATCCAATGGCAGACAATGGGCAAGGTTTCATACGTATTTGAAGCCCTCTTCTGTTGATGTACAAGCTGCATAAAGCCGAATCAGTCGACGAATCAACATGATGAAGCCAATGTCACTGCGAACACTGCTGAAGACACTCGGAGCGGTCCTATTCGTTATTGCTTGTCGTTTGGCCATTAAGGGTTATTCTGAGCAGAAAAACAATTCCCGCCATCTCCAGAACATTGAAAAAAGCTTGGTTGCCGACGCGCCGGAAAGAGCTCCATTTGAGACTGGAAAAGTTCAGATTTCACACGAGGAGCATAAATATTACGAGTATATTCCTCAATTGGAGAATCTCAAGCTCAGTTCCGATGTCCTGAAAACGGAGAGAACTAATCGCGAGATTGAGTCGGAAATGGAAGGTGGTGGTCAATGGCTGGTGGAGACTTTGATGAATATGAAGCACAAGGTAGCTTTACATGAGAATAGACTCTTGAGTAAGATACACAACTCAGCAATCGGCAGACAGAACAACAGCAATAACAGTTCAGACATTTGTGTCATCAAAGTTCTCCAATTATGTAAAATTATGTGTAAACGGATGATCAAAGAAATTAACAAACGATGGACGAAATTCTCCTGTAAATTCTCGAACTGTCAATTTGAAACCAAGGTCGGATACACGTTAGAAGACATTCAAGAGAGTGATGTGGTATTTATCCTGCCAGAAACAAGGGATTGGAAAGCTATCATCGAAAGTCGACCGAAAGGACAACTCTGGGTTTTCCACTCCAAGGAAGCGCCGATACACGGCCCGGAACAGTCTCCCCCTCGCGAATTCGGGAATCCATTCAATATTTCCATCACTTACATGATCAGTACGGATATCGCTCCAGCATATCACTACTTCGACACAGAAACTCCAGAGAAAAATCCCAAGGTTCTCCGTAAGAAGAAGCTGATGTCTTGGGCATCATCCAACTGCAACCACACCAGCTGGGAGAGGACACGCTTCGTACACAAGCTCCAGAAGTATCTTGACATCGACACGTACGGTCTATGCGGACGTCTCGAGTGTCCTCGCTCCGAAGAGGCTTGTTGGTCCATACGTGGGGAGTACAAGTTCAACCTCGCACTAGAGAACAGCCAATGTCCTGAATACATCACGGAGAAGTTCTGGTACAACGCTCTAGATGTAGGCTCCGTCCCGATCGTTTACGGACCATCGAGAGAAGACTACGAGCGTCTCACTCCGCCTCATTCTTTCATCCACGTGGACGACTTCAAGACGGTCCAGGAGTTTGCTGACTACATCCATCTCCTGGATCGTAACGATGAATTATACCTCAGATACTTTGCATGGCGGAGGCTTGGTCGAGTGGAGAAGTCTTCGCCAATTCTGACAACGCGTATTCAGTCTGGGAGGAGGTTGTGCTACATCATCATGACGTTGCTCAAGAAGTCTTTGAATCCAGACGAGTACCCTTGGCAGGGCCAGCATCCGAACTTCCACGACTGGTGGCATGGACTGTGTCCGGAGGATTCTCAGAAGAGGCGCATCATGGATATTGATGTCTAACCATGGAAACATGACTTGCTTCACAATATACTCGTCGTCTGATTTGAAGGGATGTTAACTGAAATGTTTCCTGTATATCTCATCTGGCATAAGGAATTTCTTTGCTGGAAAGATATTAATAAAACTCATAAAACCATTTTTCCCCTGGTGGGGAAGACACCCGTTTCTTCCTTCTAAAACGTTGGATCCATAGCCTTTGTGGGGGGGGGGGGGTTCCAACCATTAAGAGGATTCGAATAACTATTCCCGAGGAAAGTTTCCCTTTATTTTTTTGTTTTTTGTAATATGCAGCAAATTTTGGAAAAGTGGGGGAGATTTGATGAAAATCGACCCAAATGGGCGTCTGTTTGGGGGATACTGGTGGCTAAACTCGGCGACCTTGGTTGGGGTGACAACTTTATGTAAATGAATTAAATATGTAAGTAACTGTTAGGGCTCGGTGGGTTGAATCTCTTAAGAAACGTTCCCAGACTAACTAAAATTAATAACATGCAAAGAAAAACTTAAAGAAACAAATATATGTAAGTGATAAATGTATGCTTCTGTCTAATAAATAGTACCATATTTCTTTTTGCAAACTAATGAATTGAGTACCTGTCAATTTGTTTGCCATTGTTCTCTCTACCCCCCCCCCTCTCCCTCTCTCTCTCTCTCTCTCATTCTTGTAATTCCTCTGCAGATTATATTCTGCCTCTCTCTCCTCTTTCTCACATCCCTCTTTACCCTCTCCCTCTCTTTCTCTCTCCCTCTCTCTCTCTCTCTCTCATTATCTATCCCCTTCTTCTTCTTCTTCTTCTTCTTTGTCTTCTTCGTCTTCTTCGTCTACGTCTTCGCTCTTTCATTATTCGTCGTCTCTTCCCCTCTCCCTCTATCTTTCTATTTTACTCTCTTTCTCTCCGATCTCCTTTTATCTCCCCTCTCATTTTGTACAATCATAAATATAACTACGATCAGGACATTTTGTATTTTTTAAACTTTAGATCTTTGAAAGCATCTCTTTTTTATGAACAGATTACTGTGTGTAGAAAAATACAATGTAGTTCAAATTTGAAGAGTAATTATTTGTTATTATACATTTAAAATGATGAAGCAATGATATAAGAATGCAAAACTTCTTCCAATATGTAGGTATGAAGACTACCACCAAGTAGATAGATATCGTCACCTTCTTAAAATAATGGCCTAAGTCACATTTTGAAGAAAATTATATTTTTGCACAATTCATCTCTTCATGAAGCTATCCACCTTTGTTAAATGACATATGTGCTTAACTGAACATATTCATGCTTATACCTAGTTAGTATAAAGGCCTAAGTCAAGCGTGTGACTAATAGGCCGTTTTACTTTTTGGCCTACAATGTTGTATGTCAAGAAATGTGACTTGGGCATCAATGAAGACAACCGAGAAACATGAGAGAACTTGTTTTAAATGGAAATGTGTTGATTCCTTCAACTATATTGTTTGTAGTGGGAATAAATGAAGTGAACTGTTTTGCCTAAGTCACTTACTCCAGGATTAATTTGGCCTAAGTCAGGTGTAAACTTCCTTTGGTAAGTCACAATAGCATGTTTGCAAGTAATTTAATCCTCTTATAAAACAGGATTGATAGACAGCATTATTTGTATTTCAATACTCATATATCCCCAAACCTTTCTGTGTAAAATGAGCAAAAATTATAATTTATTCTATGTTTGGTTCAGTTTTCTCTATTTTTCTCAAATCTTGAAAATATGACTTAGACCATTGTTTTAAGAAGGTGCCGATATGGAACATTGATACCACCCCGCGTATGACATGATAAAACATTTTCTTTGTTCAATCAATCGAGATCCCCTTTGAATGCAAAGAAAGGTACAATGTTACCATACAATTTCGACATCATTATAAGGTTAGAGTGGGGCTTTTGTAACGGCAGACCGCGGTGAGATCAGCCAACATTTTTTTTTATAACAGATTACTTATAATTATATAATATACAAGTATATCTCATATGTTTCTTATTATTTCCGTGAAAGGCCTCAAGATTTGCCAGGTTAGAAAGTAATATCTCCTTCTTATTCCCTTCCAGTGCGTAAGAACACGTTGTGATGTACACTACTATTGAAATCGATGTTATCATGAGAACTATTTAGGAAAAAACGCCTGTTACGATTTGAAAGATGTGCTTATAGTATATCTGATCTAAAATTTTATTTTGATATCATATACTATGAATGCACTATAAGTAGGCCTAATTGCATTGCATTACACACTTATAACTCTGTAAAACATTCAGCGATTTGATTCATCATGCACTACTTAACAATTTCTTCATCACTGTGTTATCATCATTGGTGCAGCGCATAGCGCATGCGCAGATCAATTCAAGGTATATAAAGCAGCAAGTTTGGTGACCCTGACTGGGGGTCAGAAACTACATCCGGTGTTGCGTCGTTCACGATCTTCTGTTTGAGAGCATCTGGAACGAGGCTGTTGTCGTTTCCAAGTGCTATGACGGCCGCTCCTAAAAAGAAAAAAACAAAAACAGAAGTAAGCAACTATTTGATGCAAGACATGTTACATTACTTGTACGGAGAGAAAATAAAGGCCTTTTTTCAGATATGGCGCGGTAAACCGCCGCAAAAAGAAAACAAAAAAGCCACCGTTTTTGTTTTTTTTAAACATGTAATATGAATGGCAACTGCGAGCTATGTAAGATATAGACATGGGAAGCGTGCTACGCTTTACGTCATCATATAACAAAAACAAAAAACCGCCGCGGTTTAGCTGCTTCATATCTGAAGATGGCTTAAGATGAGATGGTGGCCCCTCCTGAGGCCCAGGACTGGATACACCACTGAACTTCATTAAAAACAGACTCAAATTTGTTTTCTTCTTTTTTCTACTTCTAAGCTCTTAGGCATATATAGACTACATCATGATTTGAATCAATTAAGGATGATCAATTAAATTTATTGCGATATAGATGTAATTCGACTGTGGCATTTATAATGATTCATTGATAATTTCCTTGATGATTGCTTGCTTTCAGTTTTAATAATTATGTATGTGTACCGTGCTATATCTATCATATTTCTCGGAATGGCATGTGAGGGTTCACATGCCAATGGGCAACAGGGATGAATGTCGATTTCGTAAACCCTGACCCACATACCTTTTCTTGTTTTACTACGTATCTTTTATCTTATACTTTGTATGTATATCTTGCATGTTTATGGTCAAGTCAAAAATACAAATAAAAAATTATTTCAACAACAAAAAATAATAATAATGAAAAAATATGCATAATAAAAATAACAATAATAATGATATTTATAATAAAAACAATAATTCAATCAATAATAAAAAATATTATTAATGATAATAATAGAAATGATAATAACAAAAAATAAGAATAAGAATGAGAAGAATGATAACAAAACAAAAGCCTACGGGCAACGGGTATATAGGAATGTCGCTTTTGTGAACCCTGACCCACATGCCATACCTTGTTTAACTCTGTATCCTATCTATTAATTTTTATGTATATCTTGCATGTTTATGTTCAAATTAATAATAATAATAATAATATATTTTTTTAATAATAATAATAATAGTAATAATAATAGTATTAATAATAAGAAGAAGAAGAAGAAGAAGAAGAATGATAACAAAACAGAGGACAATTTCTCACCTGCTACATGAGGACATGCCATGGAGGTCCCGCTGATAGTGTTGGTAGCGGTAGGTCCACCATACCAAGTACTGGTAATGTCTACTCCAGGAGCAAAGATATCCAGACAAGTGCCGTAGTTGGAGAAATAAGCTCGTGTGTCTTGCATGTCCGTGGCACCAACAGTCACAGCCTGGAAAGGGTATCATTTTGATGATGATGATGATGATGATGATGATGATGATGATGATGATGATGAAGATAATAATAATAATAACAATAACAAGAACAATGATAATAGTAATAATAATAATAATAATAATAATAATAATAATAATAATAACAATAATAATAATAATAACAATCATAATCATAATAATAATAATAATAATAATAATAATAACAATAATAATAACAATAACAATCATAATCATAATAATAATAATAATAATAATAATAAAGGTAATAGTAATACTAATAATAATATTAATAACCAAAGCCTCATCAGTATCAATGCTGTTCTTCCTGAGAGCCCTGCAATTATTATTAGCCCAGCAACTGGAAGGTATTTACACCTTGGTGGAGATCAAATGGGGATTATGTCTTACCAATGGACGTTAGTGCCGGACTTGGATTGGAACCCTCAACCCTTAGATTGAGAGTCAAGTGAATACACCACTATACCACGACTCATATCGGAGCAATTAGGACAATTTGATAATGTATTCCGTAAGAATCGATGTATACGCTAAAGGTTCGGAATCAAAATGAAAGGAAATTGATAAAGTCTTGCTAAAGATCACAATCACTGCATATTGAAATGGGATACGGGACTATATAAATGATTGGTCCAAACTTTTCACCGTTTCGTGTCATAATTAAAATATAAGGGCATTGTAAGAGCAATCCTTTTCAAGAGACATTGATGTTCTTCCAAGCTGACATACATTACAAAGAATAGGAAAGCTCGAAAATCATAGTTTACTTTTACCAAAGCTCGGCCTTCTCTTTAAGTAATTGACCGTCTTCCAAACCCTTCGACATGTTTAGAGATTTTCTTTTACAATTTAGAAAGCACAGAACATAAAGCCCTAGTATTTGGTTTGTTTGTTAGTCCGTGTTTTTACAATTTTAGAAGTAACGGACACAACGGAAACTCCCCATGCCTGTTTACCCCAAGTTACGAATATACTCAAATTTTCAATACATAATGTTAAAATAACAATTCATGAGACAATTTTGATTTTTCAATAAACTAGTGAAACATAACATCATCTGAGCTGCAGCGAACCAATTTGATTGGTCTATTTGATACTCTCCTTTAATACAGGGACTGCTGGTGTGGCTAGCTGTCAACAATTATCTGTTGATACCTGAACTGACTATTGTTCACAAGTGCACAAAAAAAGCAATTTACACATGTTATGTAAAAGATGTGCCACACTTCCCACCCCACCCCCCTCCCCCGACACTCCCTCCTCACTATTTAGGAAACTTTCCCAACTAGCCTTGTAGGTAAATTTGTTCCATTACCCCCTCCCCCTCCCCCCTCAAAAAGAGGAAATTTGCTAAATTTGCTACCGACGCTATTAGAGAAAACTTACAAGTGGGTTTCGAGCCGGAGAATTCAAGCAGGCATCATGGTCTTCGTTTCCTGCCGCAACCGCCACCAAGACTCCACTGTTAATAAGTGACGTCACACCTGCATCCAGGATAGCGGATACTCCGCCTCCAAGAGACATGGACGCCACTGCTGGTTTCTGCGCGTTGTTTTGCACCCAATCAAGACCTTGATAACAACAATGTACATTAATAACAATTAATTACACTGTATAATAAAAAATACATACTGTAATAATAATAACAATAATAATGAAAATGAAAGTAATGATAATAAAAATAATAATAATGGTAATGATAAAAATAATAAAAATAATAATAATGATAATAATGACAATGATAACAATTTAACATTTGTATAGTGCCTAAAAATACTGTTCCTAAGAGCTAAAAATGAAGTCTCAAAAGTCTTTACAATCGTATTTGAGAGGGTTTGATTGTTTTTCCCTTATAAACTTGAAAGGTTTTATTTTTCAAAACATCAACATAAAAAATTCAAAAATATGTGTTATATTTGTTTGTAGAAAATAAACAATGATGCTGATGTACACATTTGTAATTTTAACTTTAAAGAGACAGTGTAATTCATTTTAACACGATATATAACCTGACATGAAATCGTTTTATGACATGTTTGTCTCGTTTGTTTGTTTCCACACTGTTTTCAGACATTTCTCACACCTTTGTACATTGTGCTTCTTCCAGTTGTAGTTCAGATGGTCATGATTGTACCGCTAAGTGTCGGAAATGTTTAACTATTTTTTAAAAAATGTATGTTTGTTTAGCTCTAGGCTTAAAATAAGAATAAATCCTGAACCAAACCAGAAAAGAGAGAGAGAGAGAGAGAGAGAGAGAGAAAGAGAGTGAGAGAGAAAGAGAGAGAGATAGAAAGAGAGAAAGAGAGAGAGAACGAGAGAAAGAGAGAGAGAGAGAGAAAGAGAGAGAGAGAGAGAGAGAGAGGGAGAGAGAGAAAAAAAAAGTATAAGCATACCGTCTAAGACCTGCAATGTAGAGCCACTGCCGAAACAGTTGAGGACCCGAACTCCGACCAATGATGCACCTCTAGCGATCCCATAGACATCCGATCCTATCGTCCCAGCACAGTGGGTACCATGGCCGTTACAATCAACACCGTCCTAGTATAACAAAGCAATGGCAATAGACATAGCTTTTGAACAGATAAATGCCATATACATATCTTAAAGCCCCACTGCACTACTTGTAGCTACTTGCTCCCTCTATAATAGCAAACAATGCCTAAGCGGTGCCCGTTGGTCCCCCATGATCCCCTTTTTCTTATGTTAATTGAGAGCTAAGTTGATGAGATACCCACCTGTCAGTGACCACGATGGAAGGTCTAATCCCTCCTGGCCAAACTAGTGCAGACAGACTTTAAACACTGCCTTGTATTATCTTCTAAGAATTGCTTTCCAGTAGATTTTATTATTTTCTAAGTTGTCTCATTTTTGCATATTTTAATTATCGTATTTTGCTGTTGCGCATGGACTTGGCGTATTATAAATACTCTATATGATTATTAAAATGAGGGCTACAAGCACTATGAACATGACGGACAAAGAAAGAGGACAAAATATATAATTCCTCATTCTACCCTCAACAATTGCTGTGGTAGACAAAGGAACATCCCTTCACTGCTATTATGTAAAATAAGTAGAACAGGTGAATATGCATATGAAACCTATTCTACACATTTTTACATAATGGCAGTGAAGGCATGTTCCTTTGTCTACCACAGCAATTGTTGAGGGTAGAATGAGGAATTGTATATTTTGTCCTCTTTCTTTGACCGCCATGTTCATAGTGAAGTATGTCAAGCTTCATGCTAATACGCTGCAGCCCTCCGATATTTGGTTTATGTCGTCAATAGACCTGTTAACTAATTGAATGCATACTTTTCGGAACTATTTCAAGGCAACTAAAATGCTTGCCCGACAGAGCAATAAATAATGTATGCAAAGTAGATCCCATCATCATAGCAGGTGAATGAAATGGTTAGTAACTAGGGGTTAGGGAAAGAAACGTGCATACATTGCAATACAGTGGTGAATAGGTCTTTCATATTCGGCTTGTAAATGTTGGTACATTTTATTCACATTTTGTCACATTGTTGTTACAAGTTCGATGCATGTATTGCACTGAAAATGTATCAGTGTTTCAATGCGTCAATATCACATTAATGGGGATGAATACGTATAATTTTAAAAGATGATTACAGATGAATAAATAAAAAATAAAAATAAATATACCTGCGCACCGCCTATAGCGTCGTACCCCACAGTAGCTCTCCCGATGAAGTAGTTGTTAGATGGATAGATACCCGTGTCTAAGATGTACACATTAACACCGCTTCCGTCACCTTTAGAAAACAATGAATATATACTTTATATAGAATTTAAACATCATTATTATCATTGGGCGGTATTCTCATAAGTTAAGTCGGGACTAAGTCCAGACTAAGCAAGAATTTTAGTTCACACTTCTATGGAATGCTAGGTGTCACCTTCCTCCTTCAATATTCATGACAAAGATAATCTACCAAAGACTTTATTGAAAATCGGGCCATACTCATATTATTTTTTTCTTCCCATTTCATTGCAAAATTAATATTTTGGACACTTTTCATTGCAGGATTAAAATAATCTGTACAGGGTAAATGAGTTGGCAACAGGCACTCCATAAAAGTGTGAACTAGTTAAGCCAGGCTTAACTTTAGTACGCGCTATCGGAATACCACCCATTATATTTATCATTATTATTTTTGTAATTTGTATTATTATTATTATCATTATTATTTTTATTATTACAATTATAATTTTCATTATTATTATCATTATTATTATCATTATCATTATTATCATTATCATTAACATTATTATCATTATCATTACTATTATTGTTTTGTTGTTGTTGTTGTTATTATTATTACTATTATAATTATCATTATTATCATTATTGTTGTTGTTGATATTGTCATTGTTTTCATTATTATTATTATTATTATTTCTAATTTTACCATGGTTCTCTCTCTTTCTCTTTCTCTTTCCCTCTCTACACCCTATCCCCTTTCTCTCTCTCTCTCTCTCTCTCTCTCTCTCTCTCTCTCTTTCTCTCACGCTTATGTATGTTAAATGTTTTAGCATATAAAAACTGATTCATTTCAGAATGTAGAAAAAAGATTGTAACGCAAAAAAATAATAAGGTCAATTTTGTCAAACCTGTGAAATCCGCCTGTCCATCTAGTGGAAGGTACCTCTGGTCTACCCGGTCTAACCCCCACGATCCAGGGGAGGCTTGGTAAGCTTGAACAACTCCGTTCTCCTCCACCAAAGATACCTCTTCATGGCTAAGAAGCTAAATTTCAAAGGTTTGAAAAGTCAGAAAGAGAGGTAAAATTAGACTACTAACTCCAGATGCAGTACAGCACAATCATCGGGGAAAGCTATACCCCTCCCTCCCCCTCGGCACATGTTCTGTTATGTGCATCCTTGGATGGAGCATACACAAACACATAAATTTGATTAATGAATGAATAAATGAATGAATAATAATTATGCATAATTAATTTATTAATTTATTCATCATTAATGTATTAATTAATTCAACCATGAATACAAAAAATGAAATAAGATAAAGAAAACTGATAAAATCAATTAAAGGAAGAAAAAATAAATTTAATGAAATAAATAACAACCCCTACCCTCTCCAACTCCAACAGAAAAACTCATATATCCGCCAACCGCAATTGAATCATTTGGTTACAATATTATCGCCACATGGAATATTATACTCACTTCTTCTAAGCCTTTTGTGGTGAGTTTGGCGGCGAACCCGTTGATGATACTCTTGTAGACGTGGAAGAAGGAACAATTCGCAAACGACGGAGAGTTCTGTGTTTCAACCTTAGTCACAAATGCGTCAGCCTTGAACCCAGGCTATTAATCAAAAGAAAAATAAACAACAAACAAATATACTTTTGGGCTTAACAAATTCACATAGTGTTATTGATAAGGAAAATGACGTAAATTACAATTTCTTAAACTAAACTAATATCATTTTGAAGAAAAACAAACTTTCAATCAATTCTAGCCTTATGTTATATCCGTGTATTTGATATGATATTTTTATCGGTGGTTGTTGTTTTTTTATATATATAAACAACACTCGAGCATAATAATATTCACTAATGGTGTGTTGCAACGGAGACATGTTACCGTCTTTTGGTCATTCCTAGCTTACATAATACCAAGGTACATTTATTTCTTATAAAATGTGTTGTTGTTGGGTTTTTATTTACTTTTTTGTTGGTTGTTTTATATTAATTTATTTAAAGAGCAGTCGGAAACGAAGAACCTCTGTCAATGGGGTGCTGCGAATGAGACATAGTTTGCCATCTTATACAGCCGAATCCAGACATAACGCTTTAGAATTTGTATGGAGGCGCTGAACTTTACTCTCGGATGCGGTGCTTGCCTGCAGAATTTGTCAAATGAATTGTGGGATGCATGTTGCGTGCAACTCTTTTTGATCAGCCGCTGCATGCCTCTAACTTATGGAGGATTGCTTCGCTACTTGATAACACTGAATGTCAATAATAATACATTTAAACAAAACGTTTGTTTGAATCATATCGTATATAGCTGTAAACAATAGACCTGTGTCGTTGTAATTGTTATACTTTGGACATCACGGGATATGTCGTAAAAATCTTTTATTTTTTCAGTTAACTTTTCGTTCTTTTTCTTTTTTATACAATCACATAAAAACTGATAACGTGATTGCAATAAAGATCATGTGATAACAACGTAATCTCCTGGCTGCCATAATACGAATTCATACGATACCGTAAAACAAAGCATCGTCGAGAATCCATTTATAATGTATATCCGAAAAGGCAAATAAACTCATCATTATAAATATTTGCTATGGAAACAATCAGGACAACTAAATCAAGATGATCTGGTTCTCACATTGGAGGGTAAAATGAAACCTATAAAATCTTTTTGTTTTACGTTAATGGGTGATTAACCATTAATGATTCAAAACAGAAACAAGATTGACTTTAATGGATTGTTTATTAATTGCCTTTTCAAACTAGAGCAAATGAATTTCAGAGTTTCTACTTTTGACAAGTCCCGTTGTATAATCCTTGAAGCAATGACAATAATCTGTCATCGATAAGATAATTGAGGGCAACGCTGCCTTTCAAAAGTAATGGACAGCTTAAAGATAAGATTAAAAAATGATAAGGAACTGCGGAATGATTATTTTTATCTTGTGGATTAAAGGCAGTTCACAAAAGCTTTTACCTCAAAACTTACGACCTCTGGAACTAAAGATTTTTATAGGAATCTAAGACAAAGATGAAGATAATGGTAATTCTGATCAGGACCTGGGATCTAAATTATCCACTTCATTTATCTCTCTTTTGGGGGGAATAAAAGACCATTGATGAAGCTTAGTATTGCGGGTTAACAACACAAATAAAAACAGTTCTGATAAACTGCTTTTGGATGAAACACAGCAGCAAAATATTATCATATCCTGCTTTTTTTTCTTACCGGAAATATAGATTTTGATTACAGTCTTCCTATGAGGTAAATAATGAAAAAAGAACTTTCCCTTTTCACTGGTAGGCAGTATAGTCATCTGACTAATTATATTTCATGAAAATATATATCAGACAATACTTCAGGTCCACATTTATTGTGTGCTCTTTTAAAGAGACAAGTATAGTTCTTTCTTATACTAGGCGCTTAAAGATTAATTTCTTCTTCACTAATCCCATGTTCTCATAACTTTATTGATCAATCTCTTTGGCTCTTTAAAATGATTAACAATGTTCTTAGAAGATATAAACTTTATCTATCAAGAATATACCATAATTTAGCAATCATTTCTTGATTTTTTTTTTGAAAGAAATCGTACCAACATAGTGGGCAACAGTGTATGTTGTAATGGAAGGAAACACAACTGTTATTACTTTCACGGGTTTTCCCTGTACTGGTCTGCCTTTGATTGCTTTTGCTTCCTCATGTTACCCGTATATAATTACTTAGATCGGATGGATTCACGGAACAGGAATACCGAAATTTAAAACGAATTTGATCATCATTTGTGCAGACATACTTTCATGATTGCAGTACAATGTCTTATCGTCATATTCTGGAATAAACAATTGGTATGTATATTGACACATTTTCATATTCTTTGATTATAATGTTTGCCTATTTTGTATTTACATTATAAGTACAAATTCTGAATGAGAAAACTTTCGTATATAACGTACTTGAATATAACATCATTAAGGTCAGATTGTGTACTATGCATATAATGTTGCATGAATTGTCGCATTTGAAAGGGGTGCCAATTGCCGATTTTGTGGCAACCCTTCTAAAATAACTGTTTTGATACAAGTTATGTGCTCCGCTGGGAGGTAGATGTGTCTTTGTCCGTTGTGCCCCAATAATTTTTCTTAAGGGTCCTGGTGATTCTAGGGCCTACTTTAATTGGTTCATCCTTCAGATGGCATCATTCTGATATCTATGTCGGCATGGCACTAAAATGTGCAATAAGAATGTGGAAATAATAATCTTGTACAGGACAAAACACAATTTAATCGTGTTTGAAGGGGGATTTTCTTCGTTTATGGGTAGGTATGAGGGTTGATACCAGTGAAATCTTAAGATAGCTATCACCAGTTTTTAAATAAAACAAACATACCTTTAGAGCAACGATGTACTGGCCTGGCACCCGATCATTATCTGACTTTTGAAACAACTTATCCCACTTTGGTCTTGCTTCCACTGTAAGACCCAAAAGGACCAGGACTAGGATCTGACGAATCATGTTGACTCCAAGACCAGATTATCGTTATAGTCCTATACCTAAATATTTAGTACCTCTCTGATACAACAAGGAAGCTAAAACTGTATTATTATGATCCAGGCAAAGGTTAAATACCCACGTGATGAACGAAACAGAATTTGTTATGTGTCAAAGCCAAAGGTAGTGTTTGCAGTAGTGTAGCGTGTTTATGAGCAACCAATTAGAAGAGGACTTTTGTGGATGGTGGGGGCGGTTGGAACCCTTATTCCTGGAGTTGATTATGTTGTGAGCGATGTCAAGAAGAAAAAACTATTGACATAATGATTGAGTCCCCAAAACATTCCCAAATAGGAGGTCATGAACGCACGGCGTGTTTATGAGCAACCAATTAGAAGAGGACTTTTGTGGATGGTGGGGGCGGTTGGAACCCTTATTCCTGGAGTTGATTATGTTGTGAGCGATGTCAAGAAGAAAAAACTATTGACATAATGATTAAGTCCCCAAAACATTCCCAAATAGGAGGTCATGAACGCACAGCGGGAGCTGAGTAGGCTGCAGCCCCCGACAAACCTTGATGTGAAATTTGGGCAGCTGCCACCTACGGGCAATCCTGTTGTTATTTGTATTTCCAAGTCTTATTTTGGATACGTGATTACATAAAATGACTTGCCACTGCTATAAAGTGTCTACACACAAAATTATACGAGAAAGTTCGTGATATTCGGACTAAATACGTCAGCTTCCCTCCCTATGAAAATAACCCTGTACCAATACCAATGATGCCGATATGGAGGTGTTGAGAAAACGCCAGTCGCGATGCCTCTTTCGATCTGATATAGTCCTACTTTTTGTCTAGATGTAGTTTGCCATATTTACAAAGCTGGTTACAAAATATACAGTTGTATAATATCACTTTCCAAATGAAATCTGATTTTCCAGCTGTACTCAACAGTATTTTGCCTTATTGCGAGTTTATTTCCATCTCCCATCTTAGCTTATCTTCTTATGTTATTTGGCAGTTGTTTCGTGAAATATATTTTGTCATTTATTTGAATTTGTTTTAGCCTGCATCGTTGGCCTTGTTCGGAAATATCTTATCCACCTGTGGGTTTAGTGTTTATTGAAACTAATTATTCAATCATCCTGATATGTTTTCCTTTTAAAGTGTATCATTTGACTTCCAAATTTGTCCCTAAATAATAATAATAATAATAATAAATACTTTATCAAACTCTGGGAGTCTAGGGCTTCAAGAGTAGGGGCGTCCCTAAAATTGTAATTTTTTTGTTCGCAAATGAAAAAAAAATGAGGGCCTTTCATATTTTTTCTTCTCGGCAAAGTTTATAATCTGAGTACTATTTCTATTTGTGCCGGTGTAGCGTGTGTTAAAGAAATAACTGCATATTTGTCATGTTTGTTGTCAAATTTAGTCCGAGCGACCCTCCCCCCCCCCATTTATCATAGTCTAGCGATGCCCCTGTTCAAGGTACCCCAA
This sequence comes from Mesocentrotus franciscanus, assembly GCA_037976565.1. Lineage (NCBI taxonomy): Eukaryota > Metazoa > Echinodermata > Echinoidea > Camarodonta > Strongylocentrotidae > Mesocentrotus > Mesocentrotus franciscanus. Next base: position 5,497,425 of record CP137677.1, on the reverse strand, counting down.
CATGACCTTCCATATAGGATGATGATAATCCCGATTTGTACAAACACCATTTACCATTGACTATTTACTATTAGTATTAGCCATGGGCCTTCCTGATCTGCCATGTGTCTGTATATATTTATTTGCATCCTGTGAACTTTGATCTTGTCGTCCTGAATTCCAGTAGTTTTCATTTCATGTTATCTCTCTCCTTATCTCTCTCCCCCTCTCTCTCCCTCTCTCTCTCTCTCTCTATATATATATATATATATATATATATATATCTATCTATCTCTATCTCTATCTCAGTATCTCTCTCTCTCTCTCTCTCTCACTCCCTCCCTCCTTCCTTCCCTCCCTCCCTCCCCTTCTCCCTCTTTCTTTCTGTCACCTCTCTCAGCCCCCTCCCCGTCATTCCCATTATTTCTCTCTCTGTCTATATGTGTGTTCCTTCTCTCTCTCTCTCTCTCTCTCCCTCCCTCCCTCCCCTACTCTCTCTCTCTCCCTCTCTTTCTCTTTCTATTTATCTCTCTTTAACAAATGTGTACCTGGGTAGCCTACCATTGTACAGTTGGTGTACCAGATCTCGTTTAATTTTTTTTAAAGATTTGGGGTCTGTGCAAATTATTGTTCTCAGTCGTCTTGTTGTTAGTCCCTTTAATATTTTTCCCTATGTATTTACGAAGAAAAAAACAGTTGTGACATAACTACACAGCTGAGTAGGGATATCCGTCTATTAAATGCAATGCCTGTTATTGGCTTACTACATGTACATCTATAGCGTACATCACCTATTGAAATGTGCGATCATGAAAATGACTTAATAGTACGTAATCCGAGTTTGATATATCTCTCGGCAATTATTGGGTAATGAAGTAGGTCTCGAGTTGATTTCTTTGCAATCGTGGTAAAATTAGGCGAATACAGGGCTTCCATTGAGAAGGAAAGGAGTTTATAAAGAACATGTTGTGAAAAGTGCCCGTTTATAGATTTCAAGAGTCGCTTTAAATCATCTACGGATAATTAATTAATCAACCATGAATGTCAAACCTATAGCCAGATTTGCTGCTGTTAACAGTAAATGATACGACCATATAGACTTCTGATCTTGAAGTTGAAAATGTAATGGATGCTTACATTTTCAAAAATTTTCCTTTTTAATATTATTGTTGTTCTCATTATAATTCTGCAGGAGGGATTGTTGCTGAGGATTCCTTCGTGAATTAAAGACGCTTATGACACTGACGCCACGCATAACAAAGTGACCAAGCATTACTAACTACGGGGCCCGCGATAAAGAGAGGCTGAGTGGGCACGAGCACCCCCCCCCCTCCCTTCCCGCTCTGCTGTTCAGACTTAACGAATCGATGCCAATGGACCCCACTTTCTTGGACTCTACGCTCACGTTGGTCTTAATGAGCACCCTCACTCCTAGAATAGTTTCATGATGCCTGGACATCAATATACTACTCCATACCATTAATATCATCTTGTGTATTATGAGAATATCGAAATGAATCTTGTGGGTGTAACGGAAGAGGTGGATGAAAAATATCTTAAGGTGATTATTATTGGAGACAGTCTCGTCGGGAAGAGCTCGTTTGTTGAAAGTTTTATCAATGGCAAGTTAAGACGCACTACAACTGGTGGTAAGTTCAAAATTCAAATCTAAACTTATTTATTTCGACGTAAAACATGTCGTCAATATTAATCAGAAAATGACAATATCAACAACAAGAAACAAAGGGATCTACCAATAATTTTTTTTTGTTAAATCTTATTTCATAAACTTGGGGCTTAAAGTAAATCAAAGTGTGATGCACCGAATTTTACATGTGATCATGAAAGATTTTCATGTTGTGTGAAAAGGATTTTAATCTACATTTTCTCTCCACAGTTGACTTTGCTTTCAAGAATGTGAAGTATCAACAACAAGTGGTAAAGCTGCAACTGTGGGACATTAACGGTAATCCATGCAAATATATACTTGTCTTAAATGGTGAATAGATGTGTCGTTAGGCTATATTAAATGTGGGTGTCGGGCCATTTAAAATTTGATGACGCAAAATCTGAGTTTTCTCATAGAGATTTATAGTGAGAGTCACTCACCACAACAAAGACAGGCCTCTAGCGAGGCTCGATGGTGAATGATTGACTCATACATACTAATATTTAATATGCAATTATACAATAATGAAAGTAAGCATTTGATGTCCATTCGGAAATTTGTTTTTCACTGGTATCAATTTACACATGAATCTACAATACAAAGAGAAATATTTAAAGATCATTACAGTAATGGTTGACAGTTACAATGCCAAATAGAATCATAATATAGCTATTATCTGGGTAAGATACATGATAATCAATTGGAGGTATTTTAGCAGAATAGTTGTATGCATTCCTACGCCTATTTTTCGTAGTGCCATTTTCATTCCTTATAAATGTCCAAGAAAAGTTTACCATCCAGAGTTGAGTCAAATCCATTCATTCAGTGTTATTCATTTATCGTTTGCATCAGGCCAGCTTGAGAGATGCAGCCCAATTAGGAAACTCTACTACAAAGATGCGTCAGCTTGCGTCATTATATTTGATGTGACGCAATATAAAACATTCGACAGCGCCATTAAATGGCGGAACAACGTGGAGACGTTATCCAACGTGAGCTCCATACCTTGCCTACTGCTTGCCAATAAGGTATTATCAATCCATGTTACGTCACGCCCGTAGCACACGAGGTGTCATTCGATTTCGGTATTACCTGCGCTAAATTCCTATAAAATGCAATTAGCCGGTACGTCAGTGATTAAAAGCATTGGCCCCACTATTCCTCCTGCAAAAACTTGTTACTCTGACTGTGGCAAATGACGCCTCATGCGCAAACAGGCCTTTGGGCTATCATATTTGACTCTCATTGTTTGGAGGATTATTAAAGGGATTGGGTATCTTTGTCTCAGATTCTAAACAAAATTCTGGATTTACCTAATGATGCTATCATAATTATAAACCTTTAGGTCAGTCAGGAATCCCATGTGACGTTTACAAGCCGATCGCCCCTCTGATTATCAAGATATTTATGATTGGAAATCGAAATTTCAAAAATTGTTTTCCCAACGGTTTTTATAACACTATAGTCTATTGGGGAAACCGGGAAAATGAGTATGGTAAAAACCGGTCACTCAAAGATTTTAACTTTTTTGAGGCACTTCATGATCATTTCGAAGCGCAATTTTTTTTAGGGCTTCAATATTACACCATATCACAGACGCTGATAACACGTTGGGCCATGCATCTCAGATTTGGCATTGTTAAACAATGTCTTTAAGACCCTGAACATTTAGAATGTTGGCGTCGTGTTGGACAAGTTTGCCGAAAGCGAATAAGGCAAATTCTGTCAATGAAGATAAACACGTATTCAAGACTTCTTTTTTTCGGCAACGGTTGAAAGCATAGACAAACTTTCAACAAATGTTTGTTTTGTTAATCAAACGAACTTTATGGAAATGCTTTAAATAGAGTCAGCAAACTTCCTCCTAAAATTTTTTAGTAGGAGAACTTCCCTTGATTCCGATGACCGGGGTAATAATATATTTTTGAAGCGCCTAGAGACATCGTCGATGTATTAAGCGCTATATAAACGCGGAATATTATTATTACAATCTCCGATATCGACGCCTCTTGTCATGTAGTAGGATACTCAAAATATTTGGCATATATTTCAAAATTATACATGTATCTTATGTGATCCTGCATTCTACTGAAATTGGAAAGATAGACAATTTTCACCTTTTTGCTCATATCGTCGTTTTTTTTAAATATTTTCCGTCATCCCTTGTAATATTTTCTCTCTAGGTAGATCTGCAATCACAAAGCGTGAGCGATGAGGAAATTGAGGAACGATGTAACCAAAATAATTTCATTGGATGGGGAAAGATTTCAGCTCAAGACCGGACCAACATAAATGAAACCATGCAGTAAGTTTCAGCGAAATTGTAGAAGACGCAATGTGCTTTTCAGAGATAGAAAGAGGGGGCGGGAAGACTTACGAAAGTGGGGGCTACTGTCCTTGAGAAGGACCTTCTGAAAAATATACGAGTGTTTAATAAACCGACGACCCACGAGACTGACATCTCATGGGCTTGCTGACAATTTCTGTGAGGGTTTCCGAGACCGACGTAGTCGATCTCTTGACCTTTCGGTCGGAATCGTGAACTGTCGGTCCCTTTGGCTGTTGGTCTACTGGGGTATCCTCGAACTGGCAAGTGTCAACAGCTCACTGAAATACAATCTGACAAAATTACCGAGAACTTGTTTCCCGGCGGTGGGGGAATATTGTTTTAGCATATTAGGATGGAGATCGACCCTATCCCAACGTCACATTTAGACGTTATGGACGGATATTTATATTATATTGACTGGGCTTGAGGGGGATATCAGAAATATTGACCAAGCTAAGATCACATTGCCCCTAGTCGAATGTTTAGCCCTTGCACCATTTTGCTTCAAATTTTGAACTAACAACAAAGAAGTGGACAATATAAACTGAGAAAGGGATCGTAGTATTTTGAGGTAGCGTGGTCTAGTGGTTTATTCATCTGACTCTCAAATTGAGTATCAATCCAATGGTTGAGGTTCGTTCTTTAACAGGACGTTAATCCACATTTGCCACTCTCCACCTAGGTGTAAATGGGTACCTGGCAATTGCTGGGGTAATATTAAAAATTGTAGGGTTCGCAGAAAGAGCAGTATTATAACACCAATGTGGATACCCTGGCTTAAATAAGACTACATTATATACTCCTCTTATTCCTGCATTATTGTATGGGGAACCACGAGTGATTTAATATCATCTATTTATATGTCTACCTGTTTAAGGAAGGTGATCATCAGTATTTTGTTACATATTAAATGGATAACACGGGAATTAAAGTGAGTGAATCAATGGACCAGTTCGGAGTAGGCGTTTGACCTCAAATAACCACTGGGGGTTAAACAAAGAAACGTAACTACTCTCAAGATCGGGCTCAAGATGCGGTGATGGAGAGCTCCATGAATAACTTTTGTTTCCCTTTTGAATGAAAAAAGGCCACCTGTATATTACAGAATGCACTGTAGCTTCATGGCTGATGCATGAATGAGTACATAACTTTCATGAACACTTGGTGGGTTTTGGGGCTCCTTGTCATGACTAGGGGCGCTCGGTCGCATGTTTCGGGGCGGTGGTGCCATGCGGCCTTTCATCGGTGCAAATGGTGGGACTTGTCTGACGTTGCAGCAACTACTGTGCTGGTGAGTGGGTGTGTGGCATTGTTGTCCCGAGGCGGGTGATTGTTTAGTCCAGATTCTGTCCGTTTGTATATATGTTTTACTCTTCAATCACACGCATATCCCACACACACCGCCGTGTCTCCACTCATCGCGCGACCCCAAAAACCAACCGTCGAAAAGAACAGAATGAGAGGTAATTAGGACTACTGTCACCGGTTCAGCGTTGAGGATGTGTTGTGTTCTCAGCTGATTGGGTGCGCGAAACGGAAACAGTCCAGGGGGTGTTTCATAAAGCTGTACGTAAAGTTACGCATGACTTTACGAATGACTTAGATATGAAAAGCCAAATGGGATACTCAATCATTTTTAACTGCATCAACTAAAGTTGAACTGTGCAGATGTAGATTAACATTCTTATTATAACAAACATTTTGAATGCAAAGTATATTTTTTGCCATAATTTAATTGAGGTTATTGGAAATATATAGTCACATTTTGTTAAATCATCAGGAAAAACTTTGGGCATCCTATCTGGCACTTCATATTCAAGTCGTTCGTAAAGTCATGCGTAACTTTACGAACAGCTTTATGAAACACCCCCAGGCTGTGTACTAGGGATCGGGTTGCCCTTGTATAATGAGGGGGAAGCCTGAACTCCACATTAAATAATAATAATAATAATAATAATAATAATAATAATAATAATAATAATATTAAAAAGGAAGGCGTTGGTGATTATAGTCAGTTCTTGACTGATTGCCATTACAACAAAAAAACAACAACAACTCGGTTGACTTCACAATTTGGTACAGTCGATCTTGATCTGGTCATGCATTACTTTAACTCTGACACTCTATTCTCCTACATAATCCTATAACAGCATCATGTCCCCCCCCCTTTCCCGGCTGCTATCGACTCAAGCACTTATGCTTATGATAGTTGGCCTCTGCATTTATCTTGATTGTTTGATTATATATGTTATATATGCATTTTTGTGTGTATGTATTTCAGTTGTCACTTTTTATGTAAATCAATTATATTATATACTATTATTGTCATTTGAATGTTTTGTATTTGATTTATCAATAAATGCAGAAACATCTGAAAAAACTGCATTATTATGCATTATCTTTAAGGTGTTGTCAATTTGAGATTTATTTTCCAAATCATTAGCAGTGGTCACTACAATGTAATTGTAAATGGCCCAATAATGAAACGATAATATGTGTCTTTTGTATCGATTTCCATTTTTTCCATGAACATCAGAAATACATTATTGAAAATATGCTTGTCTTCTGTTAACTCAACAGTTCAACAAATATTTGTATCATGAGTAGTCAATTTTATTTATATTATAAATGTAATATTGAATATATGTTTGTTAATTTGTTGAAAATCAATAAAATCCCTGTGGATGGAAAAATTTGGAAACAAAATTACAATGAATGTTATACATTATTCATGAAATTTAACTTATCATTTTGCTACCAAATCCCAGATTCTTGGTGGAGAAAGCTTTAATATCAAACGGGCGATTGGACAGTGACGTCGGAATTCTCCTACAAGCTGATAGCAACAAGTGAGTAATACTTGGCACTTGAACACGTCTGGCTCTGCAATACATCATAACAAATATCAAACTTGCAATAGTGTGATATGATTTATCTACGCTTTGGAACGATTTACCTGAACCTATGAGGAAATCTGTATCTATGTTAAACCTCTCTTGGAAGCTTAACAAATATATGATTTTAAATTACAGTGCATAAGTATTAGCCCTATACCCGATTAGGGTGACGATTGTGTGTATATTGTATAAGGGTATGTGTATGGGTGTATATATATATATAGCTACGTCTCACGTTCCTAGACCATTTTCTTCACGCCTACATTTTCTGGAACACCCGTTGTCATGTCAGAGTTGAGAATTCTCGCACTTTTATATATATACATGTATATATATATATATATATATATATGTTGTATGCATGTGTATAATTATGTAAACATATATATATATATATATATATTGTATTAATGTATGTACTTGTAACGAAATATATATATACATGTATATATATATATATATATATATGCCTATATCCTGTTAATATAAAACAAAAAACACTTGTTAAAACATACCCTTCACCTATATCTTGCCATTATGTTGTTTATGCATGCCATACACTCAAGTGCTAATATGTTGCAGTCCTCTTCTCTTCTCCTCCTTGTCTATCCCATTCTTCCTTCCTTCTATTTATAATGTACATGTATATTATGTATGTGTGTATTCGGGCGTACCCAATACAAGCTATGCTTACTGGGATTCGCGCCTTCTTCCTTGTAATACAAGTTCTTAAATTATATTCATGTTCCTACGTATAAATTGTATTGTTTGAACAGATGTCAAATATGTTGTTCAATTGAATGGAAGAAAATAAATGTTCAATTGAATTGAATTGAAAAAAAAGATAGTATGTCTTACAAATATTCGTCTGTATAGCAATGATTCAAAATCCTGTGAAGTAAGAAGCATCTCTGGTTATATATTGACTATTTTTTTATTTGGTCAATTCAACTCAATGCCATCAAGTTGATAAAAGTGGTTACTCTGTTAAGAAATCTTAGTCGAAATTTCCTGATAGGTGCCTTGAAATATTACGTCTGAAAATTTACGTTTTTAACATATTTAGCCTGTCAAGTTATAATCAAGTATACTATAAATGATTTTTAGGTTGGGTAAGTTTTTATAGTGAATAGGATGTTAAATTTATTGGAAGGGAAGCGTCTTGTCTTCCAACTTGATCTTTCTCATCGAGAGTGGAAAAGATATTAATTTGTTCATATATATCGCAGATAATTCGATGAAACCCTGAAGTTGCATAATGACCTTAATTTAGTAGTTATGAACTGTTTTGTAGCTACTTAATATCAATTCAGCTATAAGATTTTTGATCGTGTAATTGCTTTTCAGAATTTGATTAACTTATATAATACACTATGTGTTTGGTCATGAAATTGAATACATTTTATTATGTATATCATTAGTTCTGTAATGTACATTGTTTCAGTATTTGATTAATATCTGCTGCTTGTGAGAGACTGGGTTAGGCATCACTCAAGACGCATGGGCATATATTTTGTTAAAGTGTCAAATAAGAGTCTTTATTTTGTACTGCTTGAGTGGTTGATAGGGAAAGGATCTTTTCAAGTTTATCCCCCTCTTTCTCCACCTTAAGTAACCAAGTAATCAAAATGTGTACATCAGCTATTGACAAGTGACGCAAAATAATGTAAGGGATATGGCAAAATATTGAATAGCGCCACTTTAAAAAAATACTCAAGATTCAAGTCGTATTGTCGATAATGATATGGATATTTCACATCAATAGACCGGTTTACTGACATATTCGAATTTTATGCAAACTTTTTAAACAAAATTGTTCTTTGCAACCTGAAAACTTGCCTGAGGCTTGCCCGATTTAGCAACAAGTACTGTATGCAGACTGAATTCCAAATATTGTAGTTCATTCAACATGGGGTATATGCTATACTTGTGTGCTTGTCAAACCAAGCAGTATTCACCATATTGTGCCCGATTCGACCAGGGTCGGCCAAACTATCATAATCAATTGCACTGTTCACTAGAAAGATAAACTAATGATCCTTAGAAGAAAAAAATTGGGACAAGAAGCAGTAGAAAATTCGTGACTCGGCAATCTTGATTGTACTTGAAATAGAGCATCCAATATTTAAATTTATTTGAAAGGGTGTCAACAAAACAATTACAATACAAATCAAGTTTAGTTTAATATAATTTTACTTTATTTCAGGCTTTTCTTTGCCAAATATAAGTGATATTTTTCCTTCTTTCATCTTTTAAATCGGTTTATACTCTTACGACCTGAACAATATATAATTTGTTTTTATATTTATGATCTCATGATTTGTCTTTTGCATCTTTTTTGGTATAATTGAATTATATATATCTTACGTAATTATTTATATTTATGGATATTTATGTATAGTAATGTATTATACCGCCAACTAATGGGGAGAGCCTCCTACAGAAATTCACTTTCTTTTGGTAATCCCCAGGCATTAGTTGATCTGTTGATGGGTTTTTTCTGTTATTGTATTTATATTTGTACTTCGTTTTCTTGTATTCTTTGTTATTGTTATACTCCTTTATGTTCCTGGAAATAAAATAAAATGATTTTTTTTTTTTTTTTTAAATAGGTAACCCTGTCAGAATAAATAGATAAATATGAATATTAATGAACAGGATTGAATGAAAAGTGGCAAGTCAATTACCCCATCAGTAGTTTAAAATGAAAACATCAGCCTTTGATTATAAATACCATAGATTTTCATGAACGCAGTGAGCATGTGAGAGAGCGTGTGTGAGAGAGAGAGAGACTGAGAGAGAAAGTGAGAAAAAGAAATAAGAAGAAAGAATAGAATCGAAAGAGGATGGGGAGAAAGGGAGAAAGAGAAAGAAGTGAAAGAAGAGAGAGAGAAAGACAGAAAGAAAGAAAGAAAGAGAGCGGAAAAAAAACAGAGGAGACGGCAGAGAGGATGGAGGAGTTGGGACATATTATAATCTGCACAAACGAGTCTATTTCGTCCATCATTGTCCATTGCACTATATAAATATTTGGAATGTGAATTTAAAAGAATAGTCCTTGTTATAAACCACTGTACCAGTGACAACCTAATAATCACAGTCACACCAATGACCCCGACACCAGACTGATCGATTCGGAGTCGCTTTGGCGATGTGACTAAGGTCGCGTTTATCGACCAAATTTTTGCCTAGAATCAGCGTTTTCAAACGTCTTTCAGGCAAATTTTTAAGGCGATAAACGCAAAGCCCTATTTCAAACGTCTTTAGATATGGGCATATTGTAACGCCGAAAAAGGTGCGTTTTGAATGTGACATACAGCCAGAATCACGTTTCTGAGACACGATAAACGCAAAGCTGTTTTGAACCCCACATACAAATCGGACCTTCCCATATAGCTCTATGGACCTTCCCAGGCTAATCCGCTTCCAAGGTCAAACGGCGCAAAGCAGCTGGGCAGAGACAAGGCCTTTATTTTGAATCGTGAAGAGACGATAAACGCGACATCCCGAGAATCACGTTCGTATAGTGGGGTTCGATAGTGGGGTTCGATAGTGGGGTTCGATATGTACATATCTGATGGCAAGACCCGATAAACGCACCCTAAGGTGAGACCAACACCAGACTGGTCGGTTCGGAATCGCTTTGACGATTTGACTAAGGTTAGACTGACACCAGACTGATCGATTCGGAGTCGCTTTGGCGATGTGACTAAGGTTAGACCGACACAAGACTGGTAGGTTTGCAGTCGCTTTGGCGATGTGACTAAGGTTAGACCGACACCAGACTGGTAGGTTCGGAGTCGCTTTGGCGATGTGACTAAGGTTAGACTGACACCAGACTGGTAGGCTCGGAGTCGCTTTGGCGATTTGACTAAGGTGAGACCGACACCAGACTGGTCGGTTCGGAGTCGCTTTGGCGATGTGACTAAGGTATTACCGACCAAAGCGCTTACAGTATTATGTGACCCCAGTGACTGGACTCCACTGCGACTCTCGACACCTTTCACGAGCACTCAAGGCAGTACATGTATCACGTTTTACGGACGCACTCAGTCTAATCATGGACCTACTACACTAATCAAATCAAATAAAAAGAAACCTAGCTCCAATAACAATATTCATGAGAGTAGATTTGCGGTACAACCATGTGGATAGTCCTTTAAAGGACTGTTTGTATACTTTTGTGTTGATCAACACGAAATGATACAAATTAATAGTCCTTTAATCAACACGAAAGAATACAAACAGTCCTTTTGAGAACTATCCACATGGTTGTACCGCAAAAACACTCTCTAAGTTATCGCCATGCAAACCTGTACTTTCGAACAACATTCAACCACATTAATGTTACTTGCATGGGGAATTTCCCGAACATCTGAATCCAGTTCCTGTTCGTCTTTCCTGAACTAACTAATGAGGAAATAACGAATGCACCGAACAGAACAGGCGCATATACAAAAGGAAGTAAATAAAAAGAAGTTGTGTTTGTCGCGCTATACCTAAATGCATTTTTATTACAGCAGCACACAGGCTTATGGAAGCATCCCCGTATATTGGTGAGCCTTATTATTCTTAAATTTTGTTTATCTATAATTAATTTATTTGTTCTTGAGTGTGGTATGAAAGAAACGTGAACTTGAAATTAGACTTGTTTTCTAATCTATAATCACGAAATCGGTGAAATATTTATAAATTTAGTCGTGGACGAGACTACGTATAGATTAAGCCTACTGGATAAAGAAAGAGGATTATCAGAGGGGCTTAGTTGATCGTAAAGAAACTCGAACAAATCTCCCCGTATACTCAGATTGGTGGGTCTAGGGGTACCAACCCCCTCCACACACACTGCCAATAATATTTGACAGAATCTATTTGAATTTTATATTGCTGCCTTTTAAATGTGCTATATATAACATTGGGACTGCGAAATTGAGTGTTTCAAATCATGCGAGAGTAAAATCTCGAAAGGCGACTTCTTGTACACTGCAGCCTGAAAGAGCAATGCAACGAATGATCGATTTAGTTGTTGTTGTTGTTGTTGTTGTTGCAGTTTTTGTTGTTACTGTTGTTGTTGTTGTTCTTAACAGGATTGCAAATGTTTTCGAAAGATTGGACTAAGGAAATTCCAATAGCCATCACCCAATGAAGTGGGCAAACATTACAACGACGTATAATGTAATCCGAACATGATTTCTAGTGGATGTTATCATAGACAATAGGCTACTGAAATTGCCCTTGAGTTGCATTTCCAAAAGTCTTTTGAGATCGAGTTCATTGTTGTTGTTGTTTTATTCATTTTCCTCTCTTGCAGAATTTGTTTTACAAGAGCCAGTTCGTTAGCATACTAAGCACTGAATGCATCCCGTATCAAAGAAATACACTTGTATCATGAGTAGAACAAAAGATATAGAGCTAAACGATCTTGCTGGGATGACAACTAAAGTAGAAAAACAAATGCTGAAGGTAATTATCATCGGGGACGCACTGGTCGGGAAATCACAATTTATTAACAGATACGTCCATGGCAAGTTCTGCAGTCTGGGAAAAATAACATTTGGTGGTAAGTTAAGAAAATCGAGATGAAGGTGATATAGTCAATCTCGGGACATTCCAATAGACCGACAACCCACAAGACCGACAATGTCGATCTGTTGTACATTCAGAAAAAAAACTATCGGCCTCATTAGCTATCATGCAGTCTAGAGGGTAGACAGAAATAACCGTCTGGTATGGGTCATTCTTTAATAAAACTGACATTTGTCAAACTTTTAGAGGCGGTCAGAGGAGCCATCTCAGCGGAACAACCGTCGATATTAGAAACTGAAGCTTTCGGTCTATTTAGAGCCTATAATGGGTTGTCTGTCTAGTGGGCTGTCGGTTTCATGGGCTGCCGGTCTAGTGGGCTGCCGGTCTCTTGGGATGCCGGTCTAGTGGGCTGTAGGTCTCTTGGGCTGTCGGTCTCTTGGGCTGCCGGTCTAGTGGGCTGTCGGTCTCTTGGGCTGTCGGTCTATTGGGCTGTCGGTCTCTTGGGCTGTCGGTCTAGCGGTCTCTTGGGCTGTCGGTCTCTTGGGCTGTCGGTCTAGTGGGCTGCCGGTCTCGTGGGCTGCCGGTCTCTTGGGCTGCCGGTCTAGTGGGCTGTCGGTCTCTTGGGCTCCCGGTCTAGTGGGCTGCCGGTCTCTTGGGCTGTCGGTCTAGTGGGCTGTCGGTCTAGTGGGCTGTCGGTTTAAATGGGTTTGCCAATGAATCTTGTAGTAAAAACATATTATTGAAATAACTACATGTGTTTCCTTATAGATGCCCTCATATATATATTGATGTTTTTGGTAACAATCAAAGCAATGATAATATAAAAGGAATATTTTAACTGTTCGTCCAATGTATTAGCTTCCTTTAAAAAATATACTGTGAAGATGATAATTATACACTTTAGTCTTACTCTAAAATATTTTTTCTTTTCTTCCGCAGTTGACTTTGCTCTAAAGACCGTGGATTATCGGAATCTAACTGTGAATCTCCAATTCTGGGATATCAACGGTAATTCACTACAGGTTAATTATTATCAATGATGAAGTTCGTGGTTTTAAATTGTTCAGCTCGACTGTATACTTCACTTTATTAGGTATATTGTTATTAATCAACGTAAATGCATTTCAAGCCCAGAACCTCACTCAGTAGTAAGTTTGGATGCATTGACCCTTTAATGGTGGACCAATAATCTTGTTTTTCAGTGTGATGTAGTAGTAGTAGTATAGCTGTCTGTCGCGAAGCGACAATGACCGCCTCCACTTTCAATTTACAGCTGTTCTCCATACAGCTCGCTGGCCTGCAGCAATAATTGTCCAAGTCTTGATGTCGATTTGCCTCCGCTTGACCGTGTCGTTGTAGCGAAGCCGTGGTCGACTAATCCTTCTTTCGCCAGCGGGTATAGTTGCGAGAATTGTTGTTTGCTTCCTACCATACTTGGCACTGTCGACGGAAGTCCTGATCGCGACAGCGCGGTCCTTGTTAACCCGGGCGACGACCGAACCGGTATGAGTTTCATACTGTTATGCATAAATCATGAAGGCTGAAGGCACTGTGCCCCCAATTTTTAAGGTACCCCCAAAGCCCCTTTTTACATAGGACAAATGCCCCTTTTCTTTTCTAATAACTGTCCTTTTCCTCTCTTTTCTTCTCTGGTGAGTACGTCTTTTCAGGTGCGAGAAATTCTCCTTTTCATCTCTGATATTTTTGCTCTTTTTTACTTTAACTCGTGCCCCTTTTCCTTTATAACAAGTGTACTTTTTCCTTCTTAATAAGAATCCCCTTCCCTTTCTCTTAAATGCCACTTTTCACCTCTGATAAGTGCCCCTTTAATTATGACACGTGCCCCTTTTCCTTTCTAATAAGTACCATATTTCCTTCGGATAAGTGCCCTTTTTCCTTTTTATTTGAGCCTCTCCCCCTTTTAAAAATGCCCCTTTTAACATCTGATATAACACTCTTAAAGTCAGCGAGTAAATTTTGCCGAGTAAAACAAGTTGAGTAACAAAATGAGCAATTCAGTACTCAAGCTGGAGTAAGACCTTGATTTTAGTGGTACTCGTCACCCAAGTAATTTGTTACCTTCGATAAAGAGTAAATCAATGACTCAACGTTGAGTACGAATTTCATTTGTGTCAATTTTGAGTAAACTACGGTTGGGTATTACGCGGCGGCAGGTAATAAATAACTCAACATTGATCTCTGACCTGATTTTACCTCGGGTGCGAGTGAAAGTTTGATCGATGGAAAGTGTAACTAACAGCTGGCTCGTGCATGCGCATGCGCGCACGTGCACGTGCAGAATTAAAGCTAGATGCGAAAGAACTGAGAGTGAGATATGGATGTGACTGTCGAAGAAATTCTGAGCTCATGGAGCATTGAAGAGTTACAACCTACATTTTTTTAGGTAAGTATTCCTCATGCTAATTTAATAATGCTACTGTGTGATATTTAGTCAAGATATTTTGATCAAGATTGTGAAATTATTGTTGTCATGCACTGTCAATGTCATTATGCCTAGACTAGTCTATGTGATTGTGAACTTGGGCGTGCGTGCATGCATTAAAGGTACTATGTCCCTTTTGCAGGCCAATAAAATGAAAAGGTTAAATTCCATGCAATGGCATTTGAAAGATAATACTAATTTAAAACTCCCCTTAAAAAAATGGGGCTTCAAATGTCTGTAAGTGGGAAAATAAAGACTAATAGTCTTGGTTTCAGACCATTGTACCGCATGGTCGTAAGTTTTATGCTGCGCAAAGATTCAATCAGTTTAATTTTGGCCATTACAAGAAGTGGGTTATTGATGAAGACAAATCTTTTACAGCTCATTTTATGTATGTTATTACCAAAGAAGAAGAAAAGCCAGTCAGTCACTCAATACTGACAATAGTGTCTGACAGTGAGGTCTAGCAAGTAAACGGGTTTCCTTGCATAATTTGAATATTAGGACACTGCTAACGTTTAAATTTCACAGATAGGACATACATGACACATTCATAATTCCTGCAAAGTTCTACAAAATTTGAGATTGGCTGCGAAAGGGACATGGTATCTTTAATTCAGTGACCGGTAATAGCTAGCCTACTTTGCATTTGTATTAAATACGTAGGACCTATTTGGCATGGCCTGGAGTAACTCACTATGAATATGGCGGACAAAGAAAGCGGACAAAATATACAGTTCCTCAGGTAGACAAAGGAACATCCCTTCACTGTTATTATGTAAAAATGTGTATAACAGGTGTCACATATTCACCTGTTCTACACATTTTTACATGATAAGGGAGTTTACAGATAGCACATGGTACAAATGACCCCAAATATCCACAGATCTTTTACACATGGAGAAGTTCCACTTTGAGAATCTTAGAATAATAACTGCCAATGTGCTTCATGAATACCTTTTGTTTGTCCTCTTGAAAAGAATACTTCCACCTGCGTATCATAGAATGTACCGTTGGTGCATAAATGAATAATGTTACATAACTTTCATGAGCGCATAATCCAGTATTCATCTCTGTGGGTTTTACCATTTTGGTACAAATGACCTTTATCTGCCCATGCTCGGATTGTAACTATGAACTGGCTTATAGCTAGCCTATAATCTAGGCGGAGTGCCGAGCTTTTTTCTTTGCTGCTAGACTAACCCTAAGCAGAACGTCTGATACGGCGAGACTACGAACCGTGAGTCGCGGAGCGGCTCACCGCCTATAATCACTGGTCTAGCTAATCAATATTCATATATATTCAAAATGGCGGATCTATGAATCATTCAACAGCCCTACCAAATAAGGTACACCTATGTTACGTTCGACCAATCAGATATAAGAAACCGCAACGAAAAAAGATTGCGCTCGTCCATTACTAAATAGGGGTAATAAAAAGGAAGAAGGGGAGATGAAACCAAAACAATCTTTAAAATGATCATTTTACTACTGTGAAATATCAAAAAATTAAAAAATTGTAGTTTTATGTGAACAATAAAACATATATCTTTGTATGGTAAAACAATTATCGTATCAAATTTACAATGACAAATTAGTGGTTCCCCTTGCTTTCGTTCTGCCAACGGCAACGACTCGAGTCATCATGATCATAGAATCCGTGGTCGCGTAGAAAATCACAGCACAAGGGGATTGCTTGGTATATTGCACTCTTTCCAAAACCAGTAGGTAATGCAACAAAAATATCCCTGCCGGCTTCAATAACGCTACGAATAGCGGATTCCTGCAGTTCTCTGAATTTTCCATTACTTAGGAATGCCTAGTTTGTTGGCCGCATATGATAAACTTTCTCGCAGAAGATCGTCGTCGCATGAACTACCCGCCATCTTGGATGAAGAAAATGACGTAATGTCACGTGATTTATAATATGCATATGCATAGACTCTTCTCCATACGTGTTTCTGATTGGTTGAGTTCATTTCGTATTCATGAGGTTTTTTCGTACGAAAACTGCCACGGATTCATGGTCGATAATAAAAAACAACGACTAAAGCTAGACCAGTGATTATAGGCGGTGAGCCGCTTCGCGACTCACGGTTCGTAGTCTCGCCGTATCAGACGTTCTGCTTAGGGTTAGTCTAGCAGCAAAGAAAAAAGCTCGGCACTCCGCCTAGATTATAGGCTAGCTTATAGCATGCAGTGAAGGGATTTAGCTTTGTCTACCTGCATGAGGAACTGTATATGTTGTCCGCTTTCTTTGTCCGTCATGTTCATAGTGACTCCAGACCCAGGGAGCTCCGACGACGGCTTCGGCGTACGTCGGAGCTATCCTAGGCCTATTCTATTGATGCAGATGGTTCTACAGGACGATTTGCCCTGGGCATTCGGCCAATTACCAATATAAGGCCACTTAAAAATATACATGTTTAGCGTTCCCGCCCGCTTCCTTTTTTGGGCCGCCTCCTATTTTTTTTATTTTTTTTTGTGGAAATTTTTGAATTTTGTTGTTGATTTTTTTTTGTTGAAAAAAAACAAAACATGAAAAACACTGCTAAAATGGATCTAGGGTCTATTTCTGATTTTTTTTTTAAATGTACCGAGCGGCCATTTTGAGCGGCCATTTTGAAAGAAAATAAAAAAATAAAAAAGAGCCTCCTCCTTCCTATTTTTCGAAAAAAACCAGGACGCTAAACATTTTTTTGTTTTGTTTTTGGCCTTAAGAAAATCAATCTTCTTTTATCAAAACCAATATAATACTAGGGTCTAGGCCATCACTGAGCCTATCAGGGTGGACTTCGATCCAGCTTTCATGAACGGGGGTTCCAGGGTAATCCTGATACGGATGCAAATGTTGAATATTAACCTAATTAGCTTGCGGCCTACCTTGTTATTCCTTGGAATCTATACCATGTAGGCCTATCACATTTAAACATTGCCAAAATACTGCCTGTATCCTCAATCAGGCCCTGCATTGCATGTGCCTTGTTAATCAGGTCCAGTGCCCCTCCCAGACTTGGTTTGAACGGGGTGTGCTGTTATAGAGCTTCAAAACCCCTACTCATTTTTAAAGTAAGGGTCAATTAAGGGTCAAAAGTGGCCTATTAGACGGAGTGGCACATCCCTGTAGGTTATGTTTTATTATGTGATTCCCGCTAAATAATGATACAAGAGAATGCGAATCAGTCATGCTTGAGTGTCTTGCCCCCATACCATACCATCCCATTGTGGAAGGCACTCACGCATGACTGGGGGTTCATATTCTCTTTTGCAAGTTTGTGTGAAATCTAAACATGTATAATGTTAAGATATTAAAAGATAATATGTGAGGTCATGCTTAGCAGGACTAGATCTAGACATAATTATACAAGAACGTCAATACTAAAATGCCCTCAAAAATTACACCCAGTACAATTACCAGAAAGAAAAAAAATCCACCTTTGTTCACACTGTCCTGTTAGGCATAATGGCACTCTGACATAGGCCTATAACAACAGAAAATTGACAAATCTGACAGCTTTCATCAATGTGGTTGCACTGTGTACTAAACAAATTGAAAGTTAAAACATATGGGGCCTGTCACCACGAAATGAGTCCAGTTGGTCAAAATTTTTATTCCTGTTTTTAAGTATTATATGAATCTACATTAAGTAAGCTTTAAATTAAGGGGTCACACATTAAAATTGATAAATTATATCCAGAAATATGAACAAAAACCTAATTGGACTTTATAAACAATGGGATTACCCAGTTTTGAGATAATTAGGTGTAAAGTTAATGATGCGTAACATAGCCTATATTATTTGCCAATAAATGTTAGAAGGATATATTTTCGTGACCTAAGCTCTGGGGACATAAACTACAAGACATTAATAAGTCGATTTTTGGAAAAATCTTAAATGTGGTAGGTGGGTCAATTTTCAGTACATACACACTATACATCGCTATTACTACGATTGAGCCTAATGCGACACTGGACTCATTTCGTGGTGACTGGCCCCATATGTATTACAGCCTCTTAAAAGTTAGAAGTGCAGACAAGGTGCGCATAGTTTCATTTTAGGTTCTTTATAGTGGTCACAAGATTTAACTGGATATGGTTTTAAAATTAGCTGAAAATCTTGATGAAAAATTGTGGTACTGATTTCCTGTATAGATGATGGCCAAACTTTTCAAAAACTATAGTTGTTTCTTATTTTGTCTTGCAGAATGTGGACTCTTGGATCTTGAAGCCTTTGCCTTAATAGAAGAGAAAACCCTGAGGGAAATCCTCCCGAAAAAAAACATACCGGCCTACGGCTCAAGTTTTGGAAGAAGTTTGTGGATTATGTTAGTTTTCTATTTGCATTATTAATGTAAATTGTAAGAAGCAATATGGTGTTGAACTGTGTGAAATGTTTGCAGAAATTTTCCACCATAAAGCAGGTGTGGCATCATTT
Source organism: Mesocentrotus franciscanus (assembly GCA_037976565.1). NCBI lineage: Eukaryota > Metazoa > Echinodermata > Echinoidea > Camarodonta > Strongylocentrotidae > Mesocentrotus > Mesocentrotus franciscanus. The sequence goes on along the minus strand of CP137677.1, from coordinate 5,478,146 downwards.
AAAACATGCCCATAATTTAACAACAAATTATGAATTCAAAGTGAGGAAGAGAGAAAGAAAAGATGTAGACAAAAGAGGTTTTTAATATCATGTATGTTTACACTGTGATTCAAACTGATTTGGGAAATTAAAGACCACAAATTATGTTACTGAACTTAAAATGTCGTTGACTTTATGTTATTTGCATAGTGTGTGAGTGAAGAACTTCAAATCAATGCTTAATTTAGAAATCAGGCAAAATTATGGTTTATATTCTCTATTCTCTATTCTCTATTCTCTATTCTCTATTGACAAATAATGGTTACTTAACAGCTATAAAAAAGAACAATATTAATCAGCGGTTTAGTTAAACCCTTAGTCAAAAAGTTAAAACCCTATAGTTGAATCCACCTTTGTTTTAATCAGTATTGAGTAAAAACATGTACTTAACTTAGTACATGTTTTTACTCAATATTGATTGAGCAACTAAGCGTTACCCAGAAAACATTATACTCAATATTTGAGCAAAAAATCGCTCAAACAATTTGAGTCAAAACATGTACTCGTTAATTGAGTAAAATTTGGCTCAACTCATGAGCAGTTTCTTACTCGACATGAGTTGATTACGTTTCTACCCAGTACTGAGTAAAAAGGGAACCGCTCAACAGAGGAGTAAATATTGAGTAAAGGTTGACTCATTAAAACTGAGTAGAGATTTAGTCTTTTATTGAGTAATATTTTTACTCAACAGATGAGTAGATTTGTTACTCAACACATGCTGAGTAAAGTTTACTCAAAAGTCGGGTGGTTCCCTTTTGACCACTCAAAAGAGTAACATTTTGACTCAAATTGAGCAGTTTTTTTTTAGAGTTAAATGCCACTATCAAAATCTGAAAGGTGCCCTTTTCCTTCAACATATTCCCCATTTCCATTCTCACAAGTGCCTTTTTTCATCTCCGTTGAGTGTCTCTTTTCAGGTGCAAAAAGTGCATGCCATTTTCACCTCTGATAATTGCCCCTTTTACTTTGTCACGAGCACCTTTTCTTTTCTAATAACAGTCCTTTTTTCTTTTGATAAGTGCCTACTTTTCCTTTCTCCATAACATCCACCCCGAATTCAAGGCGACTTAGAGCCCCTTTTTCTTTAATTTTCCCTAGAGCTCACTCGCTACGCTCGTTCACATTTATAGATGTTATAATAATGTTACTTATAAAAGAACTTTTCAGTCTTTCTTCATTAGATTGTGCTAAATATTCATCAGGGTTTGTTTTTGTCTTCTTTTTAAGATGTAATTTTTCGCACTGGGTCCTCACAAATCTTGAATTTTTGCTCTCTCGCTCGAAAATTAATATACAGACCATCACACCCAATTGCAAAGTATGTTGCTTAATAAGGCAGTATCTTGTACCACGTAAAGAAAGAAACAAATATTGATGTCATCCCTGGTAGTGTAATCACAATCATGACGATGTAGGGCTATATACCAATGTCTAAAAATGGTGTATGTTTTTTATGTTTCCCTTTGTAGGTGCCCCTTTTTTGTTGGTGCCCACCCCCCTATTTTGGAAGACGCTCCGCCACCCCTGCATTATGCTACTTGGTGGTGATGCTGATTTTGTTCTGACCCCCATAAGGTTTTTGCTCATTACGCCACTGACTACCGTTAATAAAGTCCTGTGGATCACAGGGTCCGCGGTTCGAGTCCCGCCGCGGCATTAATGTCCTTTGGCAAGACATTAATCTACACTTGCCACTCTCCACCCAGGTGTTAAATGGGTACCGGTAGGAAGGAATTCCTTGATTGCTGTGAGCGCCGAAATCGGCAGCCTAGCATAGCCGGGTAATGTTGGAGCGCCTTGAGCACCTTGCAAGGTTGATACGTGCGCCATATAAGAATCCAATATTATTATTATTACTATTATTATTATTATTATTCGTTTACGTGCAGTTGTCCAAAAAAGACGAAGATGGCGTTAACCATTATTTGCCAAGCTACACTCCCTTTAATTCAAAAGTTGTCCTGACATCTAACGAAATATTTCGCGAGAAATTTCAACATTGGTGACAGACAGAAAAATCCCGCGAAAAATCCCTTGAAAAATCTCGATAAGGGAGAATTTTCTTGGTTCGTTGTAGGATTTTTCGCGGGATAATTGATGACAGACAGCGAATTATCTAGATAGCTATTATCTAGATAATTGGCCTCTGCCTGACACCGCCTAAGTAGTCAAAAAAAATATCCAGGAATACGCGAAGAAGAACACATTTGAAGAGATAAATCCTATCAAAAGTGTAAAGTTTTCAAATGGTTTGCTATAAAAATTAGGTCCATCGACGACGAAAAAGTCCAAATTTCCTCAGAATCGCCTTCCATGTGTTGCTTCCGACAGTCCAATACAAATTTTAATTCCCATCGTGCGCTTTAATCCGAGTTACGCTCAAAATTTGGGAGCCCGCAGAAAACACGTCCTCCCTTCTGCCCCTGCCATGAATAAAAGTGTGATGTATATATGAATATAAACATGAAATATCATGAGAATGTGTTGTTTGTCAATTGCAGAACATAATGTTGTCCGTGACACGCCCATTCAAATCAGGACATACAAACAAGTACATATACTTACTTATAATGTTTGTGTCACAAAAAACCTCACATGAATATTACCCTGTAAACGGATGGGTCCGAAATTCGTCAGCATGCTGAAAATGTTTATTTGCACTGGGTCCGCCTAGTGACATTATAAAATATGTTTAGTCTACAGAATAGATGAATGCCCTCAGTTCGGGTTTAATATACTGTATGTTTGTTTGTTTTGTTTTTGCTTTTTTTTCTTCTCGCCAGGTTCCGAAAGAGGTAGTTCCATGACAAAAGTATACTACAAAGAGGCCTCAGCTTGTGTCATCATGTTCGATGTCACACAACGATTGTCGTTCGAGCATGTCGTGCTCCATAAAAACGACGTCGACAGTAAAGTGAAGTTATCAAATGGGAAACCCGTACCCTGTCTTCTACTTGCAAATAAGGTACAGATAAGGCATATAGTTTGCGGCACTAATGTCCTTTGACAAGACATTAATTTACATTTGCCACTCTCCACTCAGGTGAAGTATAATTGATACTCGGTAGGAATAAATTCATTGAACGCTTTAGAGCATTCTCATGGCGGGTCAGTCACATTATATGGATCCAGCCGGCGGCAAGGGAGGAGGCCTAAAAAGGGGCCCGCTTCGTGCGAAAATTTGAAAATCGTGCCGGTCGATTTTTCGCTCAGGGGGTAGTGAGCAAGAAAAAAATTTGGCACCCGAAAAAAATTCCTACGGAAGGGTTATTTTTTCCATCGCCACCACCCCTGGATCCGCCACTGTAGTAGTAGTAGTAGTAGTAGTAGTAGTAGTAGTAGTAGTAGTAGTAGTAGTAGTAGTAGTAGTAGTAGTAGTAGTAGTATAGTAGTAGTACACGAGTAGTAGTAGTACTAGTAGTAGTAGTACATTGTAGTAGTAGTAGTAGTGGTAGTAGTAGTAGTAGTAGTAGTAGTAGTAGCTAGTAGTAGTAGTATATTGTAGTAGTAGTAGTGGTAGTGGTAGTAGTAGTAGTAGTAGTAGTAGTAATAGTATTAGTAGTAGTAGTAGTAGTAGTAGTAGTAGTAGTAGTAATAGTAGTACTGTCAAACCTGTGTTAACGACCACCTGTCTGTAACGACCACCTGTCCATAACGACCACTTAAATTCCCCCCGTGAGATTTCATGTAGTTAAGAACCTGTCCACAACGACCACCTGTCTAACGCGACCAGCGGCCACTCATTTTGCTTCCGCTGTAGTAGAAGTAGAGTAGAGGGTAGAGGAAGAGGACGGCCCAAATTAATATAGGCCTACCACTTCCTCGTAACGTTTATGAAACACACTCAGAAAACAAGAAAACACAAAGGAAACAATGTTTACTTCAGACATACTAAACTCTAATTTATTTTTCCTTTAATTTGCCAATGTGATTTTCAAGCAGTTTGCATTGGAATTATGCACAATAATTTATTCAACCGCTTTAATTCCTAAAATAAAATGTTGAGTGTCATAACTTTACCCTTGCCCTAACCCTAGCCTGAGAGAGTAGCTGATTATCTTTAACCCTGGACCAAACATGGTATCCACTCCTAACCCTAACCCTAAATAAAAATCTAACGTACTACCCAACCGTAACGAAGCTCGGGAGCAGATCACAGTTCGTTCGCTCATCATGTTGATGACCCCCCAGCACTCGTAACTTTGTGGCTCCAAGTTTTGCCACATGATTTCATATCACAATAAGTTTGAAAGTGGATCAGAAAGAGAAGTTGAATAATTGACGCGATCTGCGATCAAAAGTGGCGTCAGTGGCCAGGAGGGGGCCAAAAAAAAGTGCCGGCCGATTTTCCGCTCAGTGGGGGAGGTAGTGTGCACAATTTTTTTAATTTTTTTCCAACCACCACCACCCCCTTGAGCGCCAGGGGAGGGGCCCATCTTCTTTTTGTTACAAAAAGGGTGTTTTTACCTGTTTTTTTTCTAGGGAGGGGCCCCCCCCTGGATCCGCTACTGTCAGTGGCAATTACCTTCCTGGGGTATTACGCTGTCGTTGCTACTATGCAGAACTTCCATATACAGGGATGGGATGTGAGTAACATGTTCCGACATAATAAGAGCCAACAGAGTAAGATCTGTATTTTTTTTAATGATTTAAAAAACGAGGTTCTTAAAAGTTATTAAAAGCACAAGCATGCCTCCCCATGTACTAGAGAATTCTTATTCAGTCACAATGACTAAATCCTTCAATTAGTCAACAAAGCATAAATTGGGATTAGATTTGCCTCTCGATCCTTCTCTTAAAGATACTATGTCCCTTTTGCAGCCAACATCAAATTCTGTAGAACTTTGCAGGAATTATGAATATGTCATGTATGTCCTATCTGTGAAATTTAAACGTTAGCAGTGTCCTAATATTCAAATTATGCAAGGAAACCCGTTTACTTGCTAGACTTCACTGTCAGACACTATTGAGTGACTGACTGGCTTTTTCATCTTTGGTAATAACATACATAAAATGAGCTGTAAAGGGTACATGAGCATTTGTCTACATCAATAACCCACTTCTTGTAATGGCCAAAATTAAACTGATTGAATCTTTGCGCAGCATAAAACGTACGACCATTCGGTACAATGGTCTGAAAAATCAGACTATTACTTACTGGCTCTATAGCTCCTAAGTCGATTCGACAACTAATAGTTGTTATTTTCAAGCCCCCTTTTATTTAGGGAAGTTCTAAATTAGTATTGTCTTTCAAATGCCGTTGGAATTTAACCTTTTCATTTTTTTGGCCTGCAAATGGGACATAGTACCTTTAAAATAAATGCATTATTTCTCTTTTCAGATAGATCGACCATCACACTGCGTGAAAGATGAGGAGATCGAGGAATTGTGTAACAAACACAATTTCATTGGATGGAGAAAGATTTCAGTCAAAGACAATACCAACATAGAACAATCCATGAAGTAAGTGTACGAGAAGGCGTTGTAGAAATAATGGAAGATGAGAAATAGGTTGATAGATTAGAGAGAGGGGAGAGGGCGAGACGGAGAGACAAAGGGAGAGAACCAGAGAGAAGGGGGCAAAGAGAAAGAGAGAGAAAAAAAATAGAGAGCAGAAAGAGAGAGAGAGAGAGAGAGCAACAGGGGAATGAGGATGTAATATCAAAATGGCCGACATGTTTCCCTATGGTTAGTATTGGTATAGTGCTTGGGTCAAAGTTTACATTCGCTTAGTGAAGGATGTATTGACCGTGGATTTAGGGACATTGTTTGCTTCTACATTTCCCAAAATGTGACGGAAAGCACAATTTCTCTGAACTAAGAACAACGGAAGATAAAAAGAGAACTTGTATGAAGAGAAGGTGTATAAAGTGATGTATGGAGAGAAATTACATGTACATAAAAAAGATTAATTGCATTTTTTGCTTTGTATGCGTATATGTTTATTAATTCTTTTATTTTGCCATGTTTTATTGACTTCATATATTTATTACGCTTTAAATTGTAGCTTCCTAATGGAGGAAACTATTATGCGGCTATACCGGTCAAGCTAATCATCTTTCTTATAAGAAACGGATAATTGGATGTTGACGTCATTGTTTTTCTACAATTAAGATCGATATGTTTAAATTAACCAAATGAAGATCAATAGCATGTATTGTATCCTACTTACTACTTATTGTATCGGTTTTGGTATCCTATAATGGTGGTGGCCTATTGGTACTTCACATTATTATGTTAAAGTTCTTTGGAAATTTTTATTGTAATTCATGTTCATTTCAGTTTTTAACTGCCAGACACGAATACAATCCATTTATCTATCTATCTATCTATCCATCCATCTATCTATTCATGTTCTATTCACATCTAAATGATATATCATATAATATGGTGATATTTTAATTTGTATGTGAGCAAAGCAACCATCCAAGTAAATGTACTTTCGACATATAAATGAAATGAAATGAAATGAAATGAAATGGAAATTTCAATTTACTAAGACTTGCCAGATTAAGATTGCAAAATCTGCCAGAACTATTAGAGTTTACTCAGTCACCAAAGTAACAGAATGAAGAGTAATTTAAGGATTACTGTACAACAAAGAAAAAACATAGCTTAGCTTATCTTATCTTATCTTATATTGAATAAGCTTAGCTTAGCTAATTAGCTTATCCTATCTTAGCTAAAAAATATCTTATGTTATCGTACAATAATTATAATGATAATAATAATGATAATGATAATAATAATGATAATTATGTAATAATGATGATGATGTTAATAATAACAATAATAACAATGATAATAATAATAATGATAATAATAATAATAATAATAATAATAATAATAATAATAATAATAATAACGATTATAATAATACAATACATTATTGATAACTGTAAAAACTTAGCGTCTTTCCACCTCACTTTGTATGCATGTTTATTATTCTTGATGCATGACTATATCTATGTTTGATATATTTGCTTTTGTTTTTGTTATTCTGTCAACTCAAAATTATTTTATTGAATTTTTTTCTTGTAAGACTGTATATGTTTATATGTGTATCCATATGCCATGTAAATACCACCAATTACCTTTGTTAAATGGACAATAAATATGTACCTTATCTTATCTTATCCTTTCATATATTGTTTTTTCTCGTCTTTAAATCATGCAGCGTTGTTAAAATGTTTGTTTTTTTCTTAATGGAAGTCTCCTTTATTTGAATATGTACTGCTTTTTATTTTATCAAATAATTGAAGAGATAAGCTCTCTTTCGATACTTGTCTCATGATGGTGGGAATCAATCAGATTAGTTTCTCAGAAATAGTAATTAATTAATTCAGATGAGCTTGCAGCAAGATATTTGCATGTGGATAATGTGAATCTAAATAATTTCCTAAATGTTTTGGAAGTGCTTATAGACGTTCATGTACATGTTTCATATTGTGGTATGCAATACGAGAACAATCATTTTGTAGAGACTTTTAAGTAGATTTATAAGAGCTTAATTTCAGATTATAAAAAGGAAAGGAAATATAACAGTAAGAAAAAATATAAATGGCGATGATTATGTTTCTGGATCTGGATCTATAAGATGCTGGGCATAAACACATCGCTTGAGAGAGGGCGCGGGGGTACTTAGAAGGCTCTATCAGTGGCCTTCCTGAATGTGCTGGTTGATGTGGAGTGTATAATGTTGTCATCCAAAATTTTCCAAATGGTTCTACTGGATGTGGGTAGATGGAAACTATGAGTTCTTGTATTGTTCAGTTTGTGCTATGATGGGGTTGTAACACTTGCTGTTGTTTGTCATTTGTCTGTCTATGATTTTAAGGTATTACAGTTTTCAATTTGTTTTTTTCAAATTCTCTTGCATGGATACTTCGTTTTGATGTTATGGTTGAGAAAAGTCGAGCCCCCCGACCATTTTGAAGAAGAGGGTGAGTTTGAGATTTTTCCTTCTTTCCTTTGTTTGTGGGGATTAATTTCAAAGCAATATGATCAAATGATGAAAGGAAAGAAATAAAAAGCTATTGGATTAAGTTAATTTTTTGGCAAGTAAAACGAATAGTAGATGATACTGATGAAAGAGTGACGCCGTTGAAATCGACAAGTGCCAACAATGATGTGTGTGTGTGTGTGTGTGTGTGTGTGTGTGTGTGTGTGTGTGTGTGTGTGTGTGTATGTTTTTTCCGTTTTTCTCAGCATCGTTGAAGACACCACAGCACACCAAAATATGTGTTTCGTGAGAAAGGAGAGATTTATAGAGTTTAATATGGCTAATAATATGCTGAATTGTCGATTCCTACGAGTTTTTGGTGTTCCATGTGTCCGTCGTAAGATCAACAGCCAACTATGTTCCCTTCCGGAATTACAAGGTAAGGTCATAATCGCTGATATTTGTTTTGAAAACTGAATGAATTTGTGCCGTACTTTACTTGAAGTTGATCCGGGGTGCCCGTGCCGTGGCCATGCTCTTGCCCCAACCGGAGGCTAAGCCTAAGCTTCAGCCAGGCTAGACCGAAAGCTTCAGTCTCTGATATCGACGGTTGTTCCGCTGAGATTGCATCTGGCTCCTCTGACCGCCTCTATACATAGACTGAAGTACGGCGTATGGGGTAGTGTGCGGAACGAATGGCTCGGTTCGGCCGGACCGCGATGAATGAGATATGCAACGAGTTTTTCACTTTTTACGTCTTCACATATTCATTTTGGCTGCAATATTACACTGAGTATTATAACAAATAATAAATAACCCGAAATATATACTTGACTTACGATAGCTTGCTCATTTAGATCCTAAATTAATGATTAATCCGAGAAAGTCTTGTAGCCAACATGATTTGTTGTCAGCCATCTTGGTTTGAGTTGATGAATATTCATTTTTCTTTTCGAACGTCCAATAGCTACGTATGAGTCAGCCCGGCTTGAGCCGGTGATGTTTGAATATTCATAAGTCCAATATCAAACACGTGCTCTGATTGGCCATTGGGCTTGTTTTGGTCGGTTGACCCGAAATATATCGGCGGGTCATGTCATAGATTACCAGTTCGAATGCCGCTTCATGGTTCTGAGATAAACAATTGGATAATTCATATACGTAAGTCCGTAAATTTCGCATTTAGAAATAGGTAATAAAACTTATACAACTGTACATAGGAGAAAAAATACAAATTTGATTTCTATCTGATTTATAAATCAGAAAATTAGATCTAAATAAGGAAAATCGTGGGAGAAAGTTTCGGGTAACAAGTGCTGCACAATCGCTCAATCTCTCCCCGTTGCGAGTCAGATGGTTACCGTCTGTGTATGGGGAATGTCAACAAATGTCAGTTTTATTAAAGAATGACCCATACCAGACGGTTATTTCTGTCTACAGCCAGGCTAACTCCTTCATGGCCGGGCTGACTCTCGTGCTCCGGTGCATGAGTAGCCTATCCGATAGTCGTCGGGCTTTATGGCAAGTATACTAAGGCCAAAAAAAAAAAATCATTTGGTTGTCCTCGACCGCCTGCTCGTCATTTTCGGCCCGCTCGTGTTTTTTTTTTTTTGAAATTTTTTTTTTTTTTTGGAGCAATTTTTAAAGTTTTTGAGCAATTTTAACCATTTTATGCATGTTGCAAGGATCAAAATGTGTCCCGTCGCCAATTTGGTCTTTCAGTACGCAATTCTGTCTTTATATTATAATATAGAGGAGGGATTTTCGGCCAGATGGCAATTTTCGGCAGGTCCGTTGTTAGACCGAAAGCTTCAGTCTCTGATATCGACGGTTGTTCCGCTGAGATTGCATCTGGCTCCTCTGACCGCCTCTAGGCTCTATACATAGACTGAAGAACGTCCTATGGGGACTGTACGGGAGGAATGGTTCGGTTCGGCCGGACCGCGATGAATGAGATATGCATCGAGATTTTTCACTCTTTACGTCTTCATATATCCAATTTGGCTGCAATATTACTAATATTACACTGAATATTTTTTAAGATGAAAAGTAACACAGGAATATCTACTTTGACTTACGATAGCTTGCTCATTTAGATCCTATATTAATGATTAATCCGAGAAAGTCTTGTAGTCAACAGGATTTGTTGTCAGCCATCTTGGTTTAAGTTGATGAATATTCATTTTTCTTTTCGAACGTCCAATAGCTACGTATGAGTCAGCCCGGCTTGAGCCGGTGATGTTTGAATATTCATAAGCCCAATATCAAACACGTGCTCTGATTGGCCATTGGGCTTGTTTTGGTCGGTTGACCCGAAATATATCGGGCGGGTCATGTCATAGATTACCAGTTCGAATGCATGAACGTACCGTTTCCTTGGTTCTGAGATAAAAATTGGATAATTCATATACGTAAGTCCAAATTTTGCATTTAGAAATAATTCATTAAAAATTGATAACTGTACATAGGAGAAAAATAGACATAGTATTTTTGTATCTGATTTATAAATCAGAAAATTAGATCTAAATAAAGAAAATCGTGGAGAAAGTTTTGGGACCAAAGCGGGCCACAATCGGCTCAATCTCTCCCCGTGGTGCGAGCCGTATGGGGTACCGTCTGTGTATGGGGAATGTCAACAAATGTCAGTTTTATTAAAGAATGACCCATACCAGACGGTTATTTCTGTCTAGTCCGTTGTACGCATGGTGAAATCACTTTAAAATACATAGATAATAGCATATCACATAATTATGACACACATACAATACATTTCAGAGTCACAGGAGATCCACATTTGCAATGGAAAATGTATCCTTAAATATCACATTTTAGCAATGTAACGGCGGTCCTGCTACCTAAATCTGAAAAATCAAATATCTTACGCGTGTCTGTAAGGAAGATGGGTACCAAAACCTGAGCTGTATTTCAAGTATTTTCAGATTTAGATCGCGATTTTTCATGTATAGCATACTCGAAGTGTCTTACAGCACGTATTCAATCACTGCAGTCGGATAGCACGCACACGTACACACGATCACTGCATGCAGGGGAATTTTCGCGGCCAGCTCGTGGATACACGCTCCGCCGCAAGCGCTATAGATCAGCGGGTGAATGAACGACGCAAGTGCGCTCCCCATTGACTTTGTACATGAGGCCGAAAACTGCCTCGCTATAGCCGAAAACTACCTCCGAAACAGTGAGAATGAAATTGAATATTGCCATGGCAATTCATGACTTTTTTCTGGGATTCTTTTTGTGTTTAAATAATAATAATATTGGCCTCATGATTTGAACAAAAATGAAAATAAATAGGAAGTAAAGAGTCCAAATGAAGAGGGAAAAAATGAAATGGAAAAAAAAAAAAATCCGCCCGCCCCTACTTCAGAAAAGCAATCGAGGACAACCAAATGATTTTTTTTTTTTGGCCTAATCGCGTTATGGAGACTAACATCGGCGCGGCCGCGGGCGTCAGACCGAGCGCCTATCATGATCATCACTGGTGAACTCATCATTATTCATATAGGGTCTAGACTATGTTTATCGTAATTCGTATGTGTGACAAGTGTATTCGTATGCATGATTCATAAGACTAGCCTTATTTGGTGAGCGATCCCTTCTATTCAACCAATCAAATATCATGACGTCATGGCCTCATCGCTCATTGGCCTATTTTGGTCAATGCACATGAATATTAATGAAAGACTTCAAAGAGCTTTGCAGGGGGTTCGTAGATTTTCTACGAACGAAACAACGTACATAAAAGAAAATTAACTTTTTGCATTCACCAGTGCAGTGATGATAGGCGCTCGGGCTGACGCCCGCGCCGATGTCAGTCTCCATAACGCGATTAGTATACTTGCCATAAAGCCCGACGCCTATCGGATAGGCTAGTGCCTGAGTTGCACTGCTCGGCCTTCGGCCCCGGCCGCGCGCTGAGCTGAGCCGGAGGCACACATCACATAGCAGCATTACTATCCTGGCTGTGTAGTAAGACGGGCAACACTGTACTGCAGCTAGACCGAAAGCTTCAGTCTCTGATATCGACGGTTGTTCCGCTGAGATTGCATCTGGCTCCTCTGACCGCCTCTATACATAGACTGAAGTACGGCTATGCAGTAGTGTGCGGAACGAATGGTTCGGTTTAGCCGGAACGAGATGAATGCGATATGCATCAAGATTTTTCACTCTTTACGTCTTCACACATTCACTTTGGCTGCAATATTACACTGAATCTAAATAGCCATAAGAAATAACCCGAAATATATACTTTGACTTACGATAGCTTGCTCATTTAGATCCTATATTAATGATTAATCCGAGAAAGTCTTGTAGTCAGCAAGATTTGTTGTCAGCCATCTTGGTTTGAGTTGATGAATATTCAATTTTTCTTTTCGAACGTCCAATAGCTACGTATGAGTCAGCCCGGCTTGAGCCAGTGATGTTTGAATATTCATAAGCCCAATATCAAACACGTGCTCTGATTGGCCATTGGGCTTGTTTTGGTCGGTTGACCCGAAATATATCGGGCGGGTCATGTCATAGATTACCAGTTCAAATGCATGAACGTACCGTTCCCTTGGTTCTGAGATAAAAAAATGGATAACTCATATAAGTAAGTCCGTAAATTCCGCCTTTGGGAATAGGTAATAATTCTTTGTTAACTGTAATTTAGCAAGACTGCTGCCGATTGGGTCCATCGTTTTCAACTGTAGACTGTACCTCCATTTTCTAATGTCACAAGTGGGATCAAATTAGAATTATTCGCCAGAATTGGGCGTAAAGTTTGCTCTCTGTTTTTCCTTATCTAGACCTAACCGTTTGATTTAACAAATGATGATTGGAAAGAAAATGGATCTAATTTTCATATAGTATAAAAATGACAGCGAAAGTCATTGTATAACATCAAAAACTTACTTTCAGCTAATCTGTCTGTTTTCTTGAATCTACTGTGTGCGATTAGATCAGCAATCACACACAAACTGCATTGCATAACTTCCCCTCACTGCACTAACCTGTACGACATACTTCAGACTCTGCATAGAGGCAATCAGTGGAGCCAGACGTAGTCTCAGCAAAACAACCATTGATATCAGAGACTGAAGCTTTTAGTCTAGTTTGCATCAATAATTGGTGCTTTAATTATTATTGAATTAATTCATCATTGAAGATCTACTCAATTTTTATTTTTCTCAAAAATTTGACATTCATATTTATTTGTTTGTATTGTGGACTACTTTCCAGTAGATCTGAACAGTCTTTCATGTTGTACAGATCAATTACTCTGTCTATACTTATTAACTATATATTGGAATTTATATATTTACCTAATATTTTCTTCCAGGAAATCGAGCTGGAACTATCAGACTCGCACCCATCAGAGTAAACATGGGAGTGGTAGGGGAAGCAAGAGAGGACAGCTGAGCAGGATCAGAGACCACCTTTCTCCAGGACCGAGACCTTCAACCACAACATCAGTGGCAACAAGTGGTCCTGCATCAAGTGGTACTGAACAAGAACAGACTAATCATCTTGTGGAACATGAGTTTGATAGTCAGTATTTCAGTGGTATCCTGGATCGTCGACTTTCAGAGGATGATTTGCAAAGGGTGCAAAGCAGTGATTCTGTCTCTAAGGTAACAGCTGGAGAGGACCTCAATGAATTTGACTCACAGTATTTTCAAGAACTTGGACAGAAGGATGTCAGTCCCCAGAGAAACTTAAAACCTAGAGCCTCAAAGAAGTCAGCTGCAACCAAACCTGGAAGTATTATCACAGGAAATTTTATGTTTGAAGAAATTGACTTGAAATATTTTGATGATATTAATTCTAGTTTTGTTTATAGCAATACTGATGAAATTCCATCCCGTGACCCAACTGAATTTGACATCAATGAATTCGATAAACAGTATTTTGGTAGAGAAAATCTCAAATTAGAAAGTAATGTATCAACTAAGTCCACGTCTGAAACCACAGTGCCTGCAAAACGGTATATGGATACTTCTCTGTCGGAAGAAGAAATGTACAGACAACATTTATCAAATCACAAACAAATCCAGAAGTGGGAAGGAGAAGGAAAGGTGAAAGACTTGAAGGGTAAATCATTTGAAGCACATGATAGGCCTGCACAGTATCAAGAAGTTTCCAACAATGATTTTGCAGATCATAGAGAGGTGCATCTCATCACCGACTCAACAGTAGATGAATCCCTTCTGGACAGCATCCCTCCTGATTTGAGGGGGAAGCTTGTCGCCAACAGACTGTGGGAGGAGAAGAAGGATGAGCTGAGGGTGGCTGACCATAACCTAGAGGATCTAGAGGAGAGGGTTGTGTCCGCTCTGAAAGCTGTCAAGAAAAAACGCAACAAGAGCCAGAAACCCAGGAGATCTAAGGATATGAAGATATTCGGAAGCGAAGACAGTAGTATCCCAGTGAGTGAGGTACCCTGCTCAGGATGTGGTGCTCACTTGCAATGTCAAGACAACACTAAGCAGGGATTTGTACCAAGTGAGAAATTCACAGAACTTGACCTCTCAAAGCCATTCAGTAACGCCGTCTGCCAGAGATGTTGGTACATTATTCACCGTCATACAGCATTAAATGTGAGCGTCCCTCAAGACAGCTATTCCAATATCATCAAGGCTATTCGCAAGAACCGGAGTGCGCTTGTTATCCTCATGGTTGACCTACTTGACTTTCCCTGTAGTATCATCAAAACCTCAAAGACCTCATTGGATCCAGTCGACCCATTGTGATTGTAGGAAACAAGCTTGATGTCTTGCCTAAGGATGAACCCAAGCAAGAGAGGAGGTTGAAAGACCACCTGGTATCTGCCTGCGTGGAGATGGGGGTTTGTAATGCAGACAAAGTGAAGCATGTGGAACTGATCAGTTCAAAGTCTGGGTATGGAGTGGAGAATCTCATCAGTAAAATTCTGTCCTTGAAAACTAAGAAAGGAGATGTATATCTTCTTGGTAAGCAGATGAGTGCTTTATGTTTTGTCTCCAGATGTTCTCTTTTTTTTGTCATATTGGAATTGTATAGCAACAGACAAATATTTTTGATGGACTTTGTAAAAGTACCACCACCTTTGTTTTATTTATCAACATCAAACTTAATTAAAACATTTCATAAATGAGTGCACTTCATAAAAGATATGAAATTTAATTCATTTGGTCAAGAAAGTTCACCTCTGTATGACAGCATATCATTCTCTTCATGGAGGGAGGATCCTGCCTACAATTTATCATTGTTTCTGCACTATCACTTATCAAATTGAAAACAATTTGAACAATAGTAACAATTTTTTTAAATCATAGACGTATATACATGTATAGTGGTTACAACACTTGGATTCTTGCTAACATCGGGAAATGAATTATGCTTTATTTCTTATCTCACAATGTGTTGAATATAGTCGGCTCTGCATAAACTATGTGATGGTATTTTCTAACAGGCACAGCAAACGTGGGCAAGTCGACACTTTTCAACCGGTTTCTGGAGTCGGACCTATGCAAAGCAAGGGCTTCATCATTGATGGGTCGTGCTACAATCTCCCAATGGCCTGGGACCACACTCAATCTCCTGCGCTTCCCTCTCCTTAACCCTACCAGGGAGAAAATGGCTCAGAGGACAATACGGCTTAAGAAGAAGGCTGAGGAGGAGAAGATAAAGAAGGAAGAGGAAGAGACAAACAGAGTCATGAGCAAGCTTGAAATAGAAGACAGCCCTCCTCTAATGTCTTATGTTGAAGGTTTGTAAAGAATATTCATTATTCATTCGTCCAGTTCTTTCTTTCTCTCTTTCCCCTCATGTAGGAACTGATTGAAGATACCTAAACATTGCCAGGACTCTGTATTGTATTATTTATTCCAATGTTATCTCCTGTTGGATGAATCCATTTTTATAGGAATCTATTCTCTTCAAAATTATTGTTAAGTCTAAAAAGATACATCTGTCTTGCCATGTAATGTTTGAGAGTTGCTTTGATTACTTTATAAATTCCTTGAAAGGACATATGATGTCTGTGCATCCATTCGTGCCCTTCATCTGTGCAACAGTGAGATATGCTTTTTCTGGTAACATGTAAAAATTACATGAAGGTCGTAAAATGCCCTTTCTAAGACAGTCCCACATGCTTCTAATCCTAGATGATGTTGGGCAGACATTTAAACCCAACTCACAGGAGAAGGAGGAAGCCTTGCTCACAGAGGAGGAAGGAGACCCATTTGGTCTGAGCTTAGGTGTTCCACTGAGTGGAAGAGATGTAGCAAAGAAGAAACAGGAACAGACAGTGCCATTCAATCCTATGGAGTTCCAGGAGAGCGAATGGTTTTATGATACTCCTGGTGTTATCTACCAAGAACAGGTGATGATCAAATCTATCATAAGATTAAAAGGGATTCTTGCACATTACATAGTTTGACAAAATTGGTTGAAATGTATAAGTCTTTCATATGTTGCTTGCGTCAATGTATTGGAAAACTTCAAGCAAAATAATATTGTTTAAGTTTGTTGAAGAGAAAAGTGATTCTTTTCTATTTCTTTACTCTGTAAGTAATACTTATCAAACAAAATTAGTAGGAAAATCTGTATTCATTTATATTTTCTTAGGGAGGCGAATAGCATTTTGTGTTTGTTGTTGTTGCTGTCTTTTTTATCTTGCTTTTTTTTTTTTTTTTAATAAATCTTTATTCAGATACAAAATCATGGATACTATCATACATAAATATTTATAACAAACACTTAATCACATGTTTAAAAGAGATCAAAAATCAAATTTCCTGTAAATCATGAATTGTCTTCATCCACTTAGTGGTATTCACATCTGTCATCTTAGTTTTATTTTCCTCAACTTCTAGTCTGTATTTTAATATAGACAACAAATATATGCTTATTATTTTCGTTGCTACATTTATATTACATTTATTTACAACACTCGCTTTATAAATTGCAAATAAAGCATAATGAAGTAGTAAATTAATATCTGCAACATTTTCCTTTGCGTCATGAAAACCATATACAACACAAATGGGCAAGAATTCAAAATTTCTGTACAAGGAGTTACATAATAACGTTTCAATAAAGTTCCAAAATGGTTAAATCTTTTCGCATTTATCTTTTTTATCTTGCTGTTCAAAACACCTATGATGAAATTTGTTGTAAGAGCACTGCAAATGTTTGCTAATTTATTTCAATAAATGATTGTGTTACAGAACAACATATTAGTTTCAGGATGACACAATCCAGTTAGAAGATTTTAAAGAAAAGATCGAAAAGGTTTAATGATAATGATAACTCTTTTTGTAAATTTGTTTTTCTTCTATTTCACATTATGAAGTTTAATGTTGTTCTGGTACTAACCCAGTGTATATTTCTTATTTTCATTTTTATTTTTTACTGCCTGCAACTGATTTATATTGTAGGTATTGACAAAGCTGAGCAGTGAGGAGTTGAAGTTGGTGGTTCCAAAGAGATGTGTTCTGCCCGATCTCTAGTCCTCAAGCCTGGTCAGACCTTCTTCCTAGGGGGTCTGGGAAGATTAGACTATCTACAGGTGAGTGCAGTGTAAATATCACTATTTTTATTCACTTTGTATGGAATTTCTACAGATAAATATTTGTGTTACTACATTTTTATCATCTATTTCAAGTTTTTAGTTTTTCTAAATTCATTTTCCAGAGCTCATCTGAGCTTTCCAGTACTGATTTACTTTATGTGTATTTTTTCTTTGGATGGGTGATCCTAAGATATGTCTAGGGAGGTCTTTACTCTTGAACAGTGGCTGAAGAATTTTAATTTCAATTTTCCAGAAATTTGTTTGTGTCATGTAAGAAAAGAATTAAAAGCAGTACATATCATATCATGGTCTAGTTGGATGTCACTTGATTCTTGGTCAAATGGTCCATGCTTCAATACTGATAGTTGCTCCAATCATATGTTTAGGAAAGAAATGAGGAGCTGGAGGGGTATAGAAAGCCATTGTGATTGAATTTGCAATGTGCCCTCAAATATATTAAGGACTTAGAATTCCTGTCATTCAGATTCATAAGAAATAATTACAGTATATTACCTCACATTGCCAAAAAATAATATTTTGTTGCAGGGGAAAGATTCAGTCTATTTCACAGTCTTCTCCAGCCAAGCTTTACCAATCAAGGTCGTAGACACACAAGATGCTGATGCAGTGTATGCAGAGAAAGCTGGCTTTAAAACATTTGTGGTGAGATACTGGTGTATTCTGGGCAGGTTATATTTGCCCTCAAAACATTAGGTTGCCCATAATTAATTTCTATGATTTATTTAGATTTCAGGACTATACAAGTTGCTGGCATCTTTATTGAAAATGTAAATTCAACAGGATATGGGAAATTGAAAATGTCTTTGTTTTTTGGTTCTTGTTTTTGTTCTTACTTGAGATAGATATTATAGTCATTTGCATTTTTGGGATAGTGTTCTTTACTCTTCTTCTGGGTATAATGATGACACATGCATTTATCATATTTTTTGTCATCTTTTAAAAGCTTTTATGCCTCCGCTACAAAGTAGCCGGAGGCATTATGTTTTCTGGTTGTCCGTCTGTACGTCCCGTTCTCGTGATCGCATTATCTCAAGAACCAATTGATCGATTACCGCCAAACTTGGGTCATGTATGTGTCTTGCAGAGCTAATGAGCTGATTAGATTTTGGGGTCACGAGGTCAAAGACCACAGGGCTTATTATGTATGCAAAAATAGCTCGTGATCACGTTATCTCAAGAACCAATTGATGGATTACCGCCAAACTTGGGTCATGTATGTATCTTGCAAAGCCCATGAACTGATTAGATTTTAGGGTCACGAGGTCAAAGGTCACAGGGCTTATTATGTATTAAAAAATAGCTTGTGATCACATTATCTTGAGAACCGGTAGACAGATTACCGTCAAACTCAAGACATGTTTATGTTTCTTGCAGAGCCAATGAACTGATAAGATTTTAGGGTCATGAGGTCAAAGGTCAAAGGTCATGGGGCTCATTGTGTATGTATATAAATAACTTGTGAACGCATTATAATTAGAACCGACAGATGGATTACTATCAAACTCAGGACAGGAATTTATCTTCCAGAGCCATGTATATGAAAAATAGCTTGTAATCACGATATTCTGAGAACCCGTTAATGGATTACTATCAAACTTGAATATAAAAATTGCATCCGCTTTGGTTTGTAAAATCGCTCTATGGCAGACGCATCATTTTCGACTGCGCGCAGTCAAAGTTCCATCTAGTTTACTTCATGATTCACATGATTATTGTTTGTGATAGGATTCACAAATAGCCCCTTCTAACCAAGCAAGGTTCACTGCAGTCGGATGGTTCATGTTTTGACCATCAAACAATAGAACTGACGATGTTTGTGGGTCATTTTATCTACTTGATTTAGTCTCTCAACACAGGTTAGGAAACTAGGATCTGGTAGAATTTTTTTCTTGTAATGATCTGTACAAGCAGGATGGTGATTTCAAGAGTATTCTCCTGTATGGGATTTATGCTATGCACTAAAGGGAATGTCATCGGTGTAGGTTTTGAGAGGGGTACATCAGCCCCCTTCTGTTTGAATTTTGTATATTTATTTTCATCCACTGTTGATATCACCAGGTTCCGATGGGAGGCCATGAGCGTATGCAGAGCTTCCCATCATTGGTTCCTACTGAGTTTTCTCTCCAGGGGATTGGACGACATGAGAGTGTTGCTGACATTCTCTTCTCATCAGCAGGTTAGTCTCGTTCATATCATGAGGATGAGATGATATTTGTATTTTTAGTTTTCTATTTTAATTTTCACCTGACATGGCACAAAATCAAAGAGGTTGTTTATTTTGTTTTATTAGCATCATCATCATCATCACCATCATCATCACCATCATCATCACCATCATCATCATCATCACTATCATCATCACCATCATCATCATCATCATCATAATGATAATATTGCACTTGGTATGGTAGTAGTAGAATATATTTTCATAGAGAATGCAAGGGTACAATAAAACATATTTTATTTTTATCAGTATGTGCATTTAAATTACTGAATTGTTTGTAGTGGTATTTATGACTGATAGTAAATTGCTTGGTGAAAGTAAAATGATGTCATCAGCTTTCATCCCTAATACCTTACATGTATGAAAATGATCACCTCACCGTCTGCTAAACCATCTCTGTCTGTATGTTTATTAATACAGGATGGACAGCAGTCACTGCCAATCAGGGAATGGATGTCCGTCTGCGTGCCTTCACACCAGGAGGCTTAGGATGCGTCCTCAGGACACCTGCTCTCCTACCCTATGGTTTTGCCTTAAGAGGGACAAGAAGGTCCAAGGCATCACCCTTCTACAATGTCGACAAGCAGAAGCTATTAATGTACATGAGATGATGATAAATCTACAAGTCAGGAAGAATGAACTATGAACAGATGATTGAATTTGTTGTCCTTCCCTATGGCTTTGTCTTCAAGATCCAAGGTTCAAGTTTCATTGTCCATATATGACAATATAGAAATTTGTTTCCCATTGGTGTTACTTGAGAGATGATGATGAATTGGCCTTCAAGTAGACAGAACTCTGAACAGGTCTTCAGGTTCCCAATCCTTGTTTTCTATGGCTAAGCCTTGAGAGGTACCTTGTGACCAAAGACATCACCCTTCTACAACATTAGCCAGGAGAAGCTTTGTGTGTACTTGAGGTGATTACAAATACAAACACACCATCGGGAAGAAAGGTTTTTTCTGTCCTTCACCGATTGCTTCATCATGAGAGTTGTGGTTAATTTGAATTTCAAGAAGAAAGAACTCTGACATGAATAGATCTTCATGTTGCCCATCTCCTCAATTGGGTTAGCTTTCAAAGGTACCCAATGATCATCTAAGACATCACTCTTCTACAACATCAACAAACAAAAGCTTTTTTTGTGTACTTTAGGTTATTGATGGTTGACAATTGTTTTACCTGAGTGCTAAGAAAGCATGTATATGCTTGTAAGTAAGCAACCAGGAGACAGACGGCTTCATGTTCTCTCTGAGGGACTGGACTTGGTTATGAGAATTAATGCCTTACCAAAGGGCACGAGCGCATTGACTTGGTTTCAAAACCGGGATCTCTCGATTACGAGACTACTGCTCTACCACTGAACTTGTAGCAAATCACCAGGCTTCTTATCCTTGCATTAAAAGATACCTGACTTTTCAAAACCCTCCCGTGATGTGAATGAGCAGAAGCTGCTCGTTGACATGGGTCGATGATAACTGGCCTTTAAGAAAGGGAAGAACGTTGAACAAATCTTCAGGATCCTAGCTCTGAGAAATTTATATTTTTGAATACTTTGAGATGTCCCTAGATTACCATGATAACATAATTATTTCATAGTTATATTGTTGTTTATTAATTATGTTATTACATCTTATTTTAATTTTGTGACAGATTAAATTATTCAACAACAAATTCATATGGACACTTGGCATTCCATACTTAGTCGGAGGATTAAACCATGGACTAAAGTTAGTCCGCCATTCGAGAATACCACCCTCTATGTTCAATGAATGACTTTAAATTACAAAGAAATTGGTTGTTACCTGCAAGCATAAAATAAGCTGTGATTCATGAGATACATGCCATATGTTGTCATATAATATGGAGGTCAGGTGAGTAGTATTCTGATGGTCTTTCATAAGAAGGGTGAAGGTTTATTTGTCAGTTCTTGTAAACCAAAACTGACTATATGTGACACAATTTACTTAGGGGTTCTACCAAGTCTGTACAATGACATTAAAATTATGTTATGTGAGATTTCTCTTTTATTCTTAATGCACGTTTTGTACATGAAATAAATCCTGCTGCATCATGCAATATATGAAATGTATACTAGTCAAACAGGCCATGCCAGTCGTGATGTGTGTTGTGTATTGATGCAGATCGTATTATATTTGTTCTTTTTTATTGACATAGATTTCCCAACTAGGAGACAGATGTAGGTTGAGGTAAAGCGGAAATGACATACTTGCTTGCTCATAAATTATGTGCCTTGCTCTTACTCCCTCTCTCTTTCTTTCTGTGTGTGTGTGTGTCTCTCTCTCTCCTTCTCCTCTTTCTTTTTTTCCTCTATCTTCCTATTTCTCTGTGTCTGTTTATCTTTCAGTCTCTATCTCTGTTTCATTCTCCGTCCTCTGTTTTTCTTTTTCTCTATTCATGTTCTGCTTTCTCAATGACTTGCTCTCACTATATCTTTTCTCTCTATCTCCCTTTTCTATCGCTTTATCTTTTATGTATATTTTGTTGTGTCTAACTAACTGTTTGACAATGATGGTCCTGTAAGTGTTTGCAAAATTGAATACAAATAAAACCAAAAAGGCGGGAGGCAGGGGGGGAACAAAAAATTGCCTTTTTAGGGAAGTCTTAATAAGGTTTGATATCCACATGATTTAATGAAGGAAATCATTGCTGAACTTGGCCAACTTGATTATAATAGAGAAAAGATATGGGGTTTGAACATTGATTATTTTAATACTATTGTATTTAAGGCTTTTAAGCCAACAAAACGTGTGCTTGTGTACATAGTACTGTATTAAGTATTTTGTAATGAAAGTAAAATCTGATATTTTATTTTATTATTAATCTGTTATACATACAATGTTTTATCCCTACAAAATCATTTTGATAATTGGTAAGGAAATAATTAACAAAATATTTATAGTTTTAAAAACACAAAGATAAGGTTGATGTCTTTCGCGCCCTGCTAAGATGTTATGACAGTTGATGATATGGAAGGGATAGTTGAAATGTTATGTCTTTACTAACTTATTAATTGAAATACTGATTAAACCAGTAATATACTAACTTCTAGTATATTGTTAAAGAAAGAAAGAGAGCACAACCTTCAGATATACAAGAATGATGCTGATGAAAATTTCTGCTAATCCACCATTCTGTTATTGTTAGGTTGTCAATGAAGATGAATTAATCTGGAAATGATGATTTCATCCTTGAGAATTGAATCATTTTCATAGTCCTCTCCTTTTATCCCCTTTTGTCTCGGACAACAATCGTTCAGGAGTCCACAAGGATTTTAATTATATCTTCATTTTTGTCCTCCTTCAAAATTCTGGCTGTTCAAATTAGAAAGTCGTGCAAAGCATATGTCTTTATTATTCACTGAAACGAGGCAGTGATATTACATTCAGTATAGTAAAGTATTACAAACTGATAGATTTGGGGCCTGACGAGGTTGTTTTTAGTATTCGGTATGTTATGTTGAGAAAGAAAGAGAGAGGGAGAGGGTGAGAGACTGAGATAGAGGGGGAGAAGGGAATTTAGGTACACCATATGAAAAGAAGTGGGTTATAAATGAGGGATAAAAGGAAATAAAAGTGATGGTTGAAATGGAAATCGAGGATGGAGGGAGAAAAAGAAAACTATGAAGGAAATACAATATCATTATTTCTCTTTCTTCATAAAGGATGAATGAATGAAAGGATAACCTGTTTGAAGAAACGGTTTCCATGTATGGCCGCATACTGTCGTGTAAATAACAGAAAGTATAGTAAGTTTTTTTTCTCTCGAATTGATGGGTGGGTCCACTGGGTCGATAAATAGAATGAGAACAATTATTTTCCTATAGGCCTAATGTTAAATTACAAAATATACAGTATTTTACAACTCCCTGGTAAATAAATAATAATTAATAATTTATATTTTATTTTATTTTTATTTATTGGTATATAATGATCGACCAGCAGCACAAGGCTGAAAGGGTCAATTTACAGAGGTACAATAAGGTATATAAATATACATGTACAATAGTATTACAAAACATAGTAAATAAATCAGTAACATATTGACAATACAACAGAATTATATTGCGTTCGATTATGTACATTAAATGAAAGGATGTACTGGCAAGAGATATAAAAGCAGGGGAAGGTATATGGCTCATGAAAGTGAGAGTGATATAGAGCGAAAGGGGTAGAGAGAGAGAGAGAGAGGATGAGAGAAAAGGGGAGGTACAGTGAGAGAAAGGAAGAGAGAGAGATAGAGAGAGAGAGAGCAGGGAATGGAATGAACATAATAAGTAAATAAACATATTATTCCTAATTATATGTAATACATTTATGAAAATTAAGAGAAGTCAAATTTCGGCGAGACAACAATCATCATCACACAAGTACATGGAAGAAGAGATAAAAGGGAAGGAAGACAAAAAAGGAGAAAAATTTGAAGAGAGAGAAACAGAGAGAGAGAGAGAGGGGGGGAGATGGAGAAGGGAGGGAGAGAGAGGGGAAAAACTGCAAGTAAATATAACAATAACTGAAATACAAAGAAAATCATATACATACAACCATAGAATTAAGACATGCAGGCTGATATAGTGACATTGATTTATTGACTCAAAATTAAGATAAAGACCTGCAAGAAAGTGTAAGGGGGGTGAGAGTTACTTCAAGATTCTGGCAAGGTAAGGGATGGTGGATTTACGATATCTTTCAGTATTACATTTAATTGTCGGAAAACCTGTCATGTTGCGCAATAATACAGAGAAGCATCATCATTCGCGATGAAGATGAAATGTATTTCACATCAAAGAAAAACCAAGCTAAATGTATTTTGCATCCATGCTCATTTTGTTCTAAAAAATAATTACATATAATTGCTTTTTGTTGAAAAGTAGCCATGTCAAAATGTATGATTTTAAATCTGAACAAGAAACACACGGCGTGAAGGAGCGAGTTATTCATTTTATACCTGAAACAAACCTGAGGATGGAGAGCATTCACTAATATGGATCTACAAGCTATTTCATCCGAACTATACCCTTTTGTTCTCTGACACACATCAAGGTTCCAAATTGAACAGTATTTTTTTCAATCTCCAACCTATCCATCAAATCAAACTCCAAATGTCAACTGCATGAGGACGAAGCAATGTAGAGAACAGGCTCACTTAAATCACACCTTGCACTATTCAAGTACTCTCTCGCGTGTTGCCTCTTCAGATTTACGGCGGAGTCCTATTGGAGAGCTGTTTATACATTGTGACTTGAGGACTTCAAAATGTAAATGCTTCTGTAGACTCGCCTTTGTTATGATGAAGATTGATGTAAGAGTTATTTTTTTAATGATAAACTTGGTTATATTTCATTTTGATTCGATTTGATTTGTCAAGCACAAATATACATAGAATTAAAACACAGTGGTACAAAAGACAAGAGGGAGATGTAGAACACAAGAAAATAAATATTAATCCTTGACAGGATGGGCAGTGAACGTTCGAGAGCTTATTTACAACGAGGTCCTATTTCGAGAATCTATTGCTTGATAGCATTAGTAAATGTGCTATTGATGGGAATCTGTTTATATATTCAATCGTTAAAAAAAGTATTACATTGCTAATCGTTGGGATTTAAAACATCCTGATATAATAGTCCAGCATATATCACAATCATTTCATTATAACCTACACTAATTCTAGGGGCTATGTT
Organism: Mesocentrotus franciscanus; assembly: GCA_037976565.1. Taxonomy (NCBI): domain Eukaryota; kingdom Metazoa; phylum Echinodermata; class Echinoidea; order Camarodonta; family Strongylocentrotidae; genus Mesocentrotus; species Mesocentrotus franciscanus. The sequence continues at coordinate 5,452,660 of CP137677.1, read as the reverse complement.
TGTCACGCAGGACCAGAACTCCATAATCGTCAAGGCGGACGATTGAAATATGGTATTTCTTACTTAGTTACTTTGAATGAATCGTCAACTTAAACGCTTTGTAAAACTCAATTTTATGCTGATCACTGACGCAGAATTCATGTAGGCCTTAGAATAGACCTAAAAGTTTGAATTACAGAATACAAACTTTTAAAAAATGATATGAAATTATAAAAGATCGATTCACGCTCTGGAAATTTTTAAGAATTGATATGCTAATGATCAATCACAGAATATATATATCCCATATGGCAAACACCAATCTACCACTTATTATTCGTAATTTAACAGCCCTCCATGACTTCAAAGTTGCTCTAAAAACCCATCTCTTTCTAAACAGTGCTATTTAATTAGGACAGTTATAATTTTTGTGTAATTTGTGTTGTTTTAGTTTACCTGTACTTTAGTTAAGAAAGTGATATGTTTGAGATTGTAATATGTACAGCGCCATGAGCGTCAGAGCCTGGCGGATACCGGCGCTATATAAATATCCATATTATTATTATTATTATGGAGTGGCATAAAATCTACAAGTATCCATCTTATCTGCTTTGCTGCCATCTGACGTTGAGGAACCTCGCAGTCTTGCCAATCGAGTAGTAATTAGACACATACCGGCGGAGTACACCTGTGATTATCACGTTGAGTGCTATACTCAAGGAAACATTATTGGCTCCCAGGAGGAAGGGATTGACTGACACCCGTTGTGCCTACGTCATAATGGTGAAGCTTATTTGCCTCGGTGTCAAACCTAAGTTCCTTTCTTGATTCTTAGATAATGAAGAATTGACTTGTCTCTGAAGATTACATAAAATACATAAAATACTATCTCAACAGAGAAATGAAATTTTACGTGGGGATGATATGGTAAAATTGCATTTTACTCAATTTTCCAAACTATACTCTCACAACTAACAACTGTTAACTCTTACAATTTCCAGTTTATGGTGTTGATTTTTCTTTCCTTTTTTTTTTCCTTTCCTATTTTGTTTTTACTTTCCAGTATAATCGTATGCTATTGTAATAGTTTGGCACTTCGATCATGGCAACCTAAAAAAAATGACAAATTATGTAGAATTTGAAAAGAACATCTATACTTTTTTATGAGACATGCATTTCTATTTGTAGCAAATATTTTTATGTTATCAGAAATTAGCCTGGGTTTATCTTTGGGAGTGTTATTGCTCTTTTTCTTCTTCATTGTTGTAAATTATGATTATTATGCATTGAGATTGTTACAAAAGGATTTTTTAAAACCATATTTTGTATGATTCCATATGTCATTGCAACGATACTTAATGTCTTTATAAGATGCGTAATCGTAAGAAGTTTATTCAATCCATTTGCTTCTGCATATGATTCTTTTCTATTTTTTAAACAAATTTGATTCAATGACAAAATTATTCGAGATTGAAAAGAAATATGACGATCTAAGAGTATCTACATGTATTTTTAAGTACGAGGGGCACTTCACTAAAGGGCATAAATAACTAAATGAATATTGTGTTGCATTACAATAGCACAAAAACCAAGGTCTAGCGCAATTGTCCCGGGTGAATAGATGCACGTGTACTTTTGAAAAAGGTCGTAGAATCATGGGTAAGGGCATGATTATTATTTTAGTCAGGTATACCTTATACAATGTTATCTTTGATAAGGTCAGGATCGGATGAACCCTACCCAGGGAGTCTACGCTTCACATGTTCCAGATGTATAATAAGAGGGGGGAAATCTTCGTGAAGACATAAACATGACCATCTGATTGGGTTTGAAGTCCTACATGCAATAAGAGCCATTTTTAATTAACCAACCCCGAACGACGCCAAAACCCGCGGTATACAATGACACAAGTGTTGACGGACAGACGCACTGAGATTTCTCTCCGGAGCGCAGAGTATGAGTATAAAGGCCTCGTTCATATTACGACGTGGTATATACAACGCCTCAAAAACAAGCCGCGACAAAATAAAATGACGTTTTAAAATGACGATTGCGTCATCACATGCGCTAATATTAATAAAACCCCGTGAAGGGAATTGGCTCATACGCTAGTAATCGAATGCCATATTTGCAATGTTATCTGTATTCACTTTTTGTACAACATTCTCCATCATTACGGCGCGTCAAAGGCGTCGCCAATCGTTGGCGCCATCCTACGTCAGCAAAAAAGTAACGCCTCGTGTACAAAGGGCATAAAACGTCGTGAGTTCTCCACTCCTTACATTTCTGTATCTTATAACACAGAGTTTTAAAAGTAGGTAAATTTATACTTTTTTCTGGCATTCATTTACCCTTAAACAGCGTTTATTTTGTCGCGACGGTTTCTTGAGGTGAAGAACAACATTAAGTGTGAACGCGGCCTAAGGGACCGCATCCAGAGTGAGCTAATTGTAGACGTCATTGAGGGCATCTTGTACAAGCGAGAGGTCATCTAACCTGCATGACCAGCCAAGTCTGGCGAGAAGGGACATCATCTGCCTGTATCACATTCACAAAGTGTGTTTATCTTGAGTAGGGAGAGACAGGTCACGTGGAATACTGCTGTTCTCAGTCTCTCATGAGAGAAACGTCCTTCAGACTTGGTTGATCTCAAGCAAGCATGTAGCATGTCGTGTCCGTGTGCCGACACTAAGTTTATGTATATCATAGGCCTGCATTTATCTCTCTCTCTCTCTCTCTCTCTACATTTCCTAGCGCTTCTCTTTCTCATTCTTCTTTTATCTACCTCTCTGTTTGTCACCATTCTCCACCCTTTCTCCCTCTCTCTCTCTCTCTCTCCCCTTGCTCATTAATTTTGTAATGTTTATTTGTTTTACATAATTATTGTGCCTTATGATTTATTTTGCTTCACCTTTGCTGTTTATCTGTGGCACTCACTCACAAATTGCCAACCGCTCAAGTACACCTTTTAAGGTTACTGGCTGAAACGGCGTGTACTTAAAAAATAATAAGTAGGATTCGATAGCGCTAAAAAGATTAATTTAAAATGGCCGGAGAGTGACCACTTTTGTTTCCCAAACTGTAGATTAACACTTTGAACATGCAGGATCCAATACTATAAATGTTGAATCTAGCCTGTTTAGTGTTAATCTGACATTTTGAAAAAGTGGTCACTCATTGGCCCATTTAATGGTGATTTAACATTTTAGTTGTAAGAGTGTACCCTCCTTTAACGTTTAAAGTGACCCAATTCTCCATTCGTGCATCCTACCGCACCGTCTCTTTGCACACTTAACAGTGATTGAGGTGATTGTTCTGAGAATGTACCCCTTTATATATATGTACAAGGACTGCGTCAACGTCTTATAAAAGGGGTAAAACTGTGGGGAAAATTATTTGTGGACATGTTAAACGGAGACTTTGAAATTCAAGATGATCTAATCGGTACATATACATGTATAGAACACGATGATAATCTAAAACGCCATAAATTCATCGTGCCTCACATTTAATACAAAATATGAAGGCAAGCTGATGAAAGTTTAACATCGCTAATCACCGTTTGTATGATTTTTATTTTTCTTCTTATTTTTTGTTTGAGATGTTTATATATTCTTTCTTTACTCTTTATGTTCATCATTTTCTCATTTGCCTTTTTTTTTCTCCCTTTTCTCTAATATTTTTTCTTTTTTAATCTCTATTTTCTCTCGTATATTCTAAATACTGCATTCTTCTTTTCCATCTTATCTAGACTTATACCACAAACATTTCCATTTTAACACGTGTTTTTGCTTTGTCCCCTTAAAGGTAAAGACCAGTTTTGGAAACGCCCCTCTCTCAAAAAATGAAATTGGAGCTCTCATTACCAATCATGTGAAAGAATATGTTTCGACTAATACGTGATGATAAAAATTTTGCCGGGAAACCGCCTACTAATTGATATATTTGGTAAATTATTATATCTATTGGGACCAAATAGATATCGCGCACGTGGTCGCGTAGTCCCATATATACATCTTTCTGTGTACAGTGCTTGTAACTTTACCAAGACTGGGCCAAATTTCTTATCATTTTGATGATTCCAGAACCTTGCAGTACACACCAATACTTATATGCTAGATGATCAACCTTTTCTGATCGATTCCACAACGTTTCTTTCACAATGCAATCGCATGACCAGTACTCAACTTTATCTATAATTCCTAATATTTCTTATGTGTGTTCATTCTTACTCTCTTCCAAAAACGAATAACAGTGACAATCGTTTTTTATCACCTCATGCGAAATGTCTACAAACATATCTCTTATATTATGACCATATGGTAGAAACACTCCTCTTGGAGTGGAAATGGTGCCCACGTAAATGTGTGGGTTTGGAATAAATCATTCACGACTAATGGTATTTCATAAATCCCAAGAGGCTATTATAAACGATGTTAATACAAACATCCACCTACTGGAATACATAATGTATCCCCATCGCTGGTGGCTGTGACAAGGATAAAAGATGTCAGTCAACATATTTCTTTTTTTAAAAATCTACATATGTAGGATCTTGTTGTATAATGGAATCCTCCTTATCTCCTTCTTTGAGATAACGTTTTACTCTCTAGCACAAAACACACTTCACCCTCTTTCTCAGACAGTATGTAATTTGATTAACTTATCTAATCTAATGAGTGCATGATTAAGAGTCAGATGAGGTACTAATCTACTAATCTCTGTGCGTTATCGGGTTATCTGATTCGTCTGTTTGTTAATTGAAAATTGGATGAGGGTAAGACAATTTCTCTCAGAATTCGAATGAGCTCGTTGGTATCCTCATTATTGACCCGATGATGAAAAGATGTACCTCTTTCTTTTTCTAACTACATTATATATACATTATATATGTATATCCCTTTTCCCTCTCTCTCTCTCCCTCTTTCTCTCTTTCTCTGTCTCTTTCTATCTTTCTAACTATGTATTTATAATCTATCTATAAATCCATCTCTATCTCTCTTTCTAATTATTTTATTCTTCCTATTCCTTCGCAATATCTTCGGTCTCTTCTTTATCTCTTTAGTTTTCTTCCATGTCTCTGTATTCCTTCTCTGTCTGTCTCTCTCTCTCTCTCTCTCTCTCTCTCTCTCTCTCTCTCTCTCTCTCATTGACTCCCTTTTCTCTCTCTGTCTCTCTCGTGCCCTGAGCGTGAAACTCTCACTTCCCAAAATGGCGCGTTATCACACCTTTCATGTTTTATCTCGGATTGCATTTATATTTACCTCGATGCAGTGACGTACATTACATCATCAAGTTTCAGATGATCAATTTTGTATCAAGTGCCCTAAGTCGAAGTCATTCTTATTTGGGTTGCACGCAGCTTTGAATTGCTGTTGCCCATCTATTTTGTTGGTAGAAGACTCAGTGGCGTAGCGACAGGGGGTTCAAGGGCAGGTGCCCCCAATCGTATGTTGTAAAATCGGGAAAATATGGATAGGGAAAGAGGAAGAGATAAGAAGGGGACGACAATATGAAAGGATGATCACCTCCAACATCTTTTCACTCAAAGGCCTTGTCCATCTTCCTTCTCTGTACATGTACAGGAGTGGAACTTCGCTTTTTCTTTTTCTTTTGTAATAGCCCAACCACAAATTCGAAGAGGATTTCATTATAACTTGGAGTAGATTCAACAAGAAAGAAAGTTTTCCCTTATATGACTCCTCAAATATTGGATTTACATTCCTCTGCATTAAAAAATAGTACAGTGGTGAGACCGGTCCCCCCACCCCTCTCAATTGCTAGTCCCGGGCTACGCCATTGAGTCGTCGATGAGTATCTTGCGCGTGGTGTATTCTGTGTTCAATCCGGAAACGCTTGATGGCTGGAATGATAAAGTGTTCATCATGATAGGGCTCGACTTGATAGGTTCCATTCATCTGAGGATAATCATCATCGGTTTATCATAACATCACCTTCTTAGACTCTTCTCAAGAGCGTCGATAGAGGGGACATGGGGTGTAATCCCACCCCCCCCACACACACACACACACACACACACTATAACAAAATCTGTTGGCAACATTTGAAATTTTGATAAGCTATCGGCAAATCTAAAACAATGATAAGTTTGTGTCGCTGTTGTTGTGAATGTTCGGAAATATTCAGCTATGATGTTGAAAAAACAATTATTTCGATTCCTCTCCTCCTTGAATTTGTTTTCTTCTATCTACGCCCTTGTCTGTTCTCTTTCTCAAGATCTGAGTAGGTCTTGCATCCATTCTTTTCTCATTCTCCCCAGAGGCGCCACAGTAGAGATGTGTGTGACAACAGCCCAGAGCCTTCTTTGCATAATAAGGGTTCTAAAACGCCTCCCCACCCCCGTCATAAATGTATATCGGTTAATCCAGTACAGGCCTCCATGGGGCTTGTTAACGCCCAGGAGCACTACGTAGAAGACTCTGCCCCTGACGTTAAAGGTCGGTCCCTATACGTAAATAACCATATCTGATTGATACACGATTGTAAAAACTCAATTATACACGCTGTCACACACACTCTCATTTTGTGTCGGTAGAGCCAGTATAATTATGTGACAAACCCCAGGGCCTCTTCACTCTACACCACCCCTGCCCCCGTCCCTTCCTTTCATGTCTATCGTTAGATTATCTGTAATATTATGTTGTATCGCCTAGGTTCTTTTCTTTATGTTATTCAAGTGTATATTATAATAATAATATTACAATACTTATGGCCAGTTATATAGTGCTCATAACCGTCACGCAGTTACGCTCATGGATCTTATTACATTGGTTATAGCCGAATAGCCGATCAGCCAAAGTAAATAGCGCTCAAGCATATACCAGGTACCCATTTACACCTGGATGAAGAGTGGCTAAATAATGTAGATTACCGTCTTGCCAAAGGATTTTAGTGCTGGGTTGGGATTCGAACCCCGTACCGTGTTATCTACAGTCCGGTGACTTATCCACTAGACTACAACACCTCTGCAATGTATATTATATAGAGGGCTTGACATCCGCCCCTTGAAACTTTTGTATGGCAATGCAAAATTTATTATTTTTCATATACATGTAGTAGGTGTCGATGCAAACTGTATATAATATATATATATATATATATATAGTTCATTTGTGTCTTTTTTTATTTATTTGTGTATCTTTTGTATCTTTTGTTTTCTGACCCCGTGGAAGATTATGGATTACCAACCGTAGATTACCAGCCATGTGTTTCCTTTTTAACTCTCTTGTATTGTATTTCGTTTTTGTTTATGTTTTTAATTTTTAATTTTGTATTTGAAGTTTGTTTTTAAATATACGGAAATAAAAACAAACAAACGAATAGAACAAATCAAGAAAATTGGGAACTGTACGTTTAGTTGCATTAGTGGTTGTTTTGATTGATCGGGTTATGCTATAATTATGTTAATTATCAGAAAATGTAAGAAGTTGATGGCCTGTATATACATTTTGTTTATGGTATTTTTTTGACAGACTTAGGTAATATTATCAACATGTTACCGGTCCGGATAGTGAACCGAAATAATATTTAGAAAACTTATTCGTTTCTCTACCTCTATCATTCATTATGTAATAGGTAACATATCCAATGTCTTCGCGTTCAGAAGATGTACATGTATAAGGATATGCATTATGCATGCAATTTAAGATTGAGAGTCTGAAGGG
>CP137677.1:5417496-5439996 GCA_037976565.1 Mesocentrotus franciscanus | reverse complement strand
GTATTATGCGATATACCACAGTATTATTTAACAACTGAGAGTGTGTTACCATCTAACTTAGATCTCTCTAAATGCTTGTTTTTTATTCTTTATTTATTTCATTCTATTCTACTATACTTCTATCCCTCTAACTCTTCTCTCTCTCTCTCTCTCTCTCTCTCTCTCTCTATTTCCTTCTCTCTCTCCTTTTCACTCTTTCCTTAGTTTTCCTTATCACTTTGTAAAGGCAGTGGCAGAGGCAGAGCCTTATCCAAGATTCTTCCCTTCGCCTTTTTGCCCTCGGGAATCCCTGACAACAACAGCAGCGGCAGAAGCAACAACAACTAAAGATTAGTTTGCCTATAATGTCTAACTCCAGGTACCTACTTGTCTGTATTTCCATCAAAAGTTGCTTTTCAGCCTGGTTTACTGGAGGGCTTACAAAAAAATCATCAAGTTGGTATAAAAGCAATTTTAGGTGATTAATTTTATTGTGAGTATGGCAATATTAATCTCGAAGTGTCAGGTGCGTGATCTGAATTCCAATAGTTTTGCCGATAATGTAGCTTTTCTATGAAAATTTCATTATCTTAATCTCGACTAGATTATATCACTGCCATCCTGATTTTCATATTCCTTTATTTTTTTTTAAATGGATTAAGGCATCCTTGTTTTTTTATAACCCAAGACTTCTAATCTAAAAAAGAATTGCGCTCATTAAATTTCGTCTTTGACAGTTTCGCAGTTTCCTGGGTAGGATTACAAACGTGATATAGATCCAGAATTAAGTTTCATCCTCAGTGGGGTAGATGTTAAACGAAACAACCGTTCTCTGGATGATAGCTTGTGTCGAGGAGCCTCATTTTGGATGTTTCTTGTAGGAGTGAACGACAGCGCGTGGGAGTGGAAAGAAGCTAGAAAGGAAAGAGTCAAGATATTCTGGGTCAGTACGGAGAAAGGAACATCCCAGAGAGAGAGATAGATGAGTTGAGAGAGTCAAGGGAGAGGTGTTTGGAAAGAAGTAGAACGGTTTATGTCTGTTCTGTGCAAAATTTATTACGAATCACCCCCTCCCTTGGATCAATACCAATTAAATCATAGACAACCGCATCACATCTCTATGTCTCAAGGAGCATCGCTTCAACATAAGTTCTTCTCCTTCTTCTTCTTCTTCTTCTTCCACTTCTCTCTCTCCCTCCCTCTCTTTCTCTCTCTCTCTCTCTCTCTCTCTCTCTCTCTCTCCCTCCCTCCCTCCCCTCTCTCTCTCTCTGTTTCTCATACACCCAACATTTTTCACTGTCCCTATCATGACCATTCTCTCTCTTTCTCTCTCTGAATCTTTCTATATATCTCTTTTTTTCCCCTCTCTCTATAGATCTTTTATCTTTGTTCTCGCTCTCTCTCTCTCTCTCTCTCTCTCTCTCTCACACACACACACACACACACATACTCCTCTATGTATCCTAAACTAAGCTTTAAATATTGATAGTTGCCAGGGTAACATAACTAGGCTAAGGTACAGCTGCACCTGTTGCTGTTTTATCTGGGGATTTTCCTCTCAAACATGAAGTCCCAGGATGTAAAAACTGTTTTGGTATTTATAATCATTCTAATGAGATTGATTTTCATGCAGTGTATTTCGGTAATCGTATATTCAGTTTGCTTTTCTATTTTGTTTAGCTTATAATTTTCACCGCTTTCATGGTCATACGAGGGGTCCCAGGTTCCATTCTCGCTTGGTGTTTACATCCTTGGACGAGGTGTTTGACCGGCAGTTGTCCCTCTTTGCCAAGGTGTATCGAACGGGTACCTGGTAATACTGGGGAAGTGATATTGCAGGGCCTTCAATAAGAGCAGAATTTATCATGATGAGGCTACCGTGGGTAATGATCTTGTCATTATTATCATTAATATTATCGCTTTTCGGTTTTCTTCTCATTCAAGCATCTTATACCAGCATAAGGTAATTGATTCCCCTATAATATGAGAAATATACACCAAGCAATCACAGTTGCGTTTGATCCAAAAAATCGATCGCATCTCAACTGGAGATCAATATAAATATCAACCTCAAACATAAGATATAAAAGATTGAATCTTGCAATTGATCCGAGGTCATATCAGATCAATCCCAACTCTTTATGAGACGGGCGCCATGTAGCCTATTCATTTCAGTGATGTATATAATATATATGTCTATTATGTGTGTGTGTGTGTGTGTGTGTGTGTGTGCGTGGGTGTGTGTGTGTGTGCGTGTGTGTGTGTGTGTGTGTGTATATGTTTGTGAAAAATGAAGATTAGATTTTTAAAAAATAATAGTGAGTATAGCTCGATCCAAGTTCCCCATTTATACTATTTTTTAATTCTTCCTCACATTGATTATTGTTCAACTGTTTGGGGATCACTGAAAATGAAAGATTTAAAGCGATTACAGAAATGTCAAAACAAATATTGTCGTTTAGTATTAGATGCAGATTATTATACGCCTGAACAATATATGTTAAATTCTTTAAGGTTGCAATCCGTCAAACACAGATTGGAATACAATTATCAAGTGCTTATGTATAAAATCCTGAATAATCTTGCTCCTGTTTATCTAAAACAAGCTCTACCTCAAAGTGCTAACCCGTATCCCACGAGATCAGTTTCAATGCACCAATTGTACCTTGCCAAACCCAGAACCGATTTCAAAAAACAGACCTTCTCGTACACAGCAGCAAAGTGATTCAACTCACTACCCATTCTTACCAACTGTTCCGCCCCACTACCCATTTTTAAACGAAAAGTCCGTGAAATTTAATTGGGTTAATTCCATTTTCATCTAATTTCCTATTTGTATGAAATGTTTTATAGTTTGTTTATATTATGTTTTATTGTATATTTTGTGTATTTTTATGTGTATTGTAAGATATTTGAAATGTGATTTGTTTGTTACAGCAGGGCTCCCTTGGAAAGCAGGCCTTGCGGCTTGAATGGGACCACCCTGCTTTTATAAAGAAGACATGAATAATTCATTGTTTCCCTCCACACGTGATTTTGTTGTTGTTGTTTTTTGTGTTGCATATATATATATAGGCCTAGGTTAAAATCGAAACCGGGTCCCTGGCTTATACACAATTTCGTTTTTGTTTTTTGGCAAGTATGTATGTGATAGACAGTTAAATTCATTCTACTTAAAATTTCGTCATCTGAAAAATAATATTTCAGATGATAGGCCCTAGTTGTTGTTTTTTAAACCAAAATAATTAATCAGCTTTATAGTATTTCAGAAGATAGTTTTATTCAAACCAAAATGATTCTTCAGCTTTATTTTACAAAAAAAATTCAGTTTGGATGTATTTTAGTTCATGTTTTAATGGTTAATGATTTTAATGATTTGTGTCCATCAGCAGGTATGGGAGTACAAGGTACGTCGGGACCTTGGAGAAATCAGCATAGCTCTTGAAAGTCAGAAACTACAGTATGTAAAACTCCCACGAGGGGGAGAGCTGATTAACGGCTGCGGGGGGTGAGGGGTTCTAGTCTACCAGAGTAGACTATTATAACAGTCGTTGCGACACAAAGTCATGTGGAACCTCTAAATAGATTCGAAAGAATTTTCTTCATCTTTATTGTCGGTATATTTCTTCTTTTTTATACTGTCGACAATATATTTTTGCCAATTATCATTTCTATATACTGTCTACTTTATTTAAAAATAAATTCGTAAAATATCTAATCTTATATCATGGCGTATAAAAACAAAAACAAGAACAAATAATCCATTATATGATATGTATGTATTTAAGCTGTGTTCAACTTATTTTGTATTTGTAACCTAAAATTTGTACAGGGCCTCTCAGGAAAACAGCTCTAATACTGAGAGAGTAGTCAGAGAGAGAGTCAGAATAAACGAATAAATAAATAAATAAATTAAAAAATCTACAAATTCGTTTCGTGTTGATATTTAGATATGGGGTGCTGATACAAACAAAGGCAATACACGTCATTAACAATTTTATTACAGGCTTAATAAGTTATGATTGCTTTGTACATGATCGTAACTTTTTTCGAAAAACAAATTCAAGGGCAAATTCAATAACCTATTGTAATATCCCATAGAAATCATGTTAAGAGTACGTATTAAATACGTCATTATCATGTTCGCACGTTTCAATATGTGACGCACACGGCTATTGAAATTGCGTTACCTTGATTTTTCGTAAGTTTTTGGTATCGTGTTTTGTTTTTTATTATTGCTATAGATATGATATAATAATAATGTAAAAGATTCATTTTATAAAGAGTGTTAATAATTGTTGTCTTGTCATCACAAACAGGTACTGATGAGGGTCTGAACATCGAGACTAGGTGCATGGGGCAAGGGAATTTCCCTAATACATGTAGTAATAGACCAACTACGTGCCAGGTTTGCCGAGGGCTAGAGGCATTTATATTAATCTTAACACTCTAACATCTTCATGCTCAAAGTCATGCCTCTCTTAGAGAAAAAACACAATAATGATGAATAGGATTATAAATTTATTATGTTTTTAGAGTTAAAACCTTTAAAATTAGAGACAAGGCTAAAATGACGCAACTCTGCTGAGAATTGACAAACATGACAAATTATAGAAATCTTCATATTGCATTGGACATGCAATTAATGAGCTTTTTTACGATCACATTGTAAAACGATTTAGTTTCTTGCATGGCAATTTACCCCCTAGCTCAGCGTACTTTATAGGAAGCTACAAGAGTTAATATTTTCATTATAATTTTATAGAGAAAAACTTTGACGATTTGAGACAGGGAGAAAAATGCTGCAATTCTTCTGAGATTTGACGGTATTAGCAATTTTTACTGCATTAGCAAATTATGAAATTTCATCTTACATTAGAACATAAATTTCAGCTTAACTCACTTTCTTCTACCTCTGCATGGTGAGAAGCAGATAGGCATGATTAATTCTTTATTAAATCATACATGAATTAACACCATTCGGGCTCGAGGCAGATGATTGCTGCATTGATTTTATGTAGTTTATTACGGCCTGTCTTCTCCTTTTTCTTCTCTTCTCTTTCTTCTTCTTCTTCTTCTTCTTCTTCTTCTTCTTCTTCTTCTTCTTCTTCTTCAACCTTTTCTTCTTGTTGTTGTTCTTCTTGTTCTTCTTTTTCTTCTTCAACTTTTTTTTTCTGTTTCTTGTTCTTGTTCTTGTTCTTGTTCTTCTTGTTCTTCTTGTTCTTGTTCTTCTTGTTCTCCTTCTTCTTCTTCTTCTTCTTCTCCCTCTCCACCTTCTCATTCTCCTTTTCATTCCTCTCCCTCCTCCTCCTTCTTCTTCTCCCCATCACTCACCTTCTTCCTCCAGCATACATGGTATAGGAAAACAGAGAATGAGAATAAACGTCGAGTTAGACGTTGACCATTACATTTGCCCGTTCGCTACAAAACCCCCAACACAATCTAACCTTGCCCGTAGGCTATTCCTTATCCTTGGTTTATTCTTGAGAAGAATAGTATTAAATGTCAAACAAAATACATGACAGAAGGACAAGATATGTTACCAAGTTTTAAAAAGAGATCATCATATTACTTGTTAGATTAGACACTTGATCCGTCTGTGTACCAGGCAGTTGTAATACCAGATTTACCAGATTGCAATAAATTAAGGCCTCCGTCTGGTTTGTTTTTTTTTTCTTCATTTTAACGAAGGGTTCACCTTTTTTGAGGGAATGCCAGAAGCGATTCGTGACATTTTCTTGTAAAAAGCTGTAAATCGAAAAGAGTAGGTAGTATTCCGTGTTAATTTTGCTTGGTTGATTGCAAAAATATATAAAAGTCAAGTGACAACTTGCTGTTTGATATAATATTTAGATAGTTCTTATGCTCTTGTGTACTCCCAAATTTCCCTTTTATGAGTATCCAGTTCAGATATCTCACATACAATTTTTTTTTTTTTTTTACTCAAAAGTTTGCACAAAATACATGTATTTTCTGCAAAAATGTGCTGTCAATCAACGCGAAACTAAACTGGTAGGAATATATAAAAATTAATCAAATTAAATGACTGATTTCACATGAACTGTCGTCTAACCTGCATGTGGGTGTTCATGAGGGAGGATTCGAGATGATCCATAGAACGTGTAACTATGGTTAAATAAATTTTAGTGCAATCAGCAGAATCATATGAATAGTTTTTATCGATAATTTTGAAAAAAACACAAAATTGAATTGAAATTTCCATACATTTCGTAGGATAATTTCATGCTTTACATGTAATTCTGTGCCTAAGGAAATTCAAAAATCCTTTTGATAAGGTCTTTGTTTAATTTCCCTTTTGTATCCTTCTCTCTCTCTCTCTCTCTCTCTCTCTTTCTCTCTCTCTCTCTCTTTCAAACGAAAACCCCATTTACGTTGACTTATCAAATCAATTTCGTAAGCTTTTCATTCGTTTTGATACAAAGTTCATTCAAATTTGCGAAATAAAGCTGCCGGCGTGTAAATTTCATTCAAAATAACACTTTTTTCATTTGATTTACTTATTCGGTCAATGGATTTAGCACTTGTTTCATTCAATTTAACAACCGCTTACAAATGCGCAGTTTGCATTCATTTTCGTCAACAATGGCAAATCGGACGTCCGTACCATTCAATTTCACTTTGGGTCATTCTAAATAACAAAGTTTTCATTCATATTCGCCTATCTTTACAAACCTATGGTATACATGGTATATGCACATGTTTCTCATCTAAATTAAACAAATGAGTTATTGGTAATTGTGACTGTGATCACGATCGTGATTGTGATTCAGTGTCATGGTGGTTCAGATTTTGATGTGATTATGATTGTGATTGAACTGATACTCATAGATTGTTCTTAACATGTTCAATACAGACTAAATATAATTTACACAAATATAAATGGCTTCAAAGAGATTACGAACATCGAATAAATTATCAAAAACAAAACCAAACAAAACATAAAAAATAAATCAATGTATAGAGTATAGTATATGATACCCCCCACTATTATGGTACGCCACTCCAATAAATACAACTGTAGTCTGTAAACACACACTTTGCATGCACTTATAAGAAGGACGATGCTAGTTCATTCAGTAATTATCGGCCTATCTCAATACTTTCATGTTTTTCCAAAATATTAGAACGACTCGTTTATGATAGACTATATACATTTTTGACTGACAACAGTTTACTTAATAATGATCAGTATGGATTCAGGAAATTTCATTCAACGGAATTTGCTATTATAAAATTATATGATAGGGTATCATCTGCCTTAGCCAAACACGAGCATGTTATAGGAGTTTTCATGGATTTAAGTAAGGCATTTGATACCCTCGATCATGACATACTTCTACACAAGCTTTACCATTACGGGATACGAGGTGTACCTTTAATTTGGTTTCGTAGTTACCTTTCTTGTAGAAGTCAATATACAATATTTAATAATGCCAAATCGACCATGTCATCAATTACGTATGGTATGTCCCAGGGCTCTATTTTAGACCCGCTTCTTTTTTTGATCTATGTTAATGATATCTCTAATGTCTCTTCCTTACTACAATATATATTATTTGCTGATGACGCTAATATTTTTTGCTCTCACTCAAACCTAGATAATCTTGTTCAAACACTAAATACTGAATTGCCAAAATTATCTAACTGGTTTAAATGCAATAAATTATCGTTGAATTTGGGTAAAACTAACTTCATCCACTTTAAAACTCGTGCTCATACTGAACAAACTAATGTTCCATTAAAGATAGATAGCATCTCCATTCAACAAAAGAAAAATACCAAATTCCTAGGCATTTATATTGATGAGTGCTTGTCTTGGCATGAACACGTGCGTGATCTTTCTCGAGTTTTGTCTCGCTATATTGGTGTTATGTACAAGTTAAAGCCTTTTGTTCCACTTCGTATTTTGTGCATTATTTACAATTCTTTCATTCATTCACGTATTTCTTACTGTAACATTGTATGGGCCATTAATAGATTAAATACTGATGGTATCTTGAGATTACAAAAGAGAGCCATGAGAATTTGTTGTGGCTCTGGGTACTTTGATCACACTGACCCATTATGTTTCAGATTAAGAACTTTGAAAGTTACTGATATTCATTTTATGCAAATCGCAGTGTTCATGTACCGACCTAATAAAAAAGAACTGCCTTTATCATTTTGTAACGATTTTACTCTAAATAGAGACATTCATAACTATCCAACCAGACATTCTTCTGATTTCCATTTGTTTACGCCAAGGAGTGCCTTAGCCCACAGATCGATTAGATATGTAGGTCCTGACATTTGGAATGCTTTGCCACCGGAAATAAGAACTTGTAATAGCCTTTGTTATTTAAAAAGAAACTGAAAGAATTATTTCTCTCAAAATATGTTTGTTAACTTTTGAGGTACATATTTTATAGTGCTATTTTTGTCAAGAAGAGGTAATGTGTATTCCCTTGTTTTTGCTTGTTATTCAAATATGCTAAGGGGTATGGTTTTGATTTAAGCATTTATTTTGTATTTTGTTTTTATTTTTGTAACGACAGAATGTCTTATTTTAAGCCATGTTCTATCTAAACCTAATAATTATCAACTATGTTATCTTAGGGACGTTGCGCTTCAAACATTTTTTGTTTATGCACTGTTCCTACTATGTATTATATTTCGATGTAACCCACTGAATTTTATTATCTGTAAACAATTATTTTACATGGTGAATAAATAAAACAAACAAACAAACAAACAAACAAACTTATATCATTGCATATTCATAAAAAGACACTCTTGCTTAGTTCCATGCTAATTCTATATTGATGTGGCTAGGTTATATCTACTTAAAGGTACTATGTCCCATTTGCAGGCCAAAAAAATGAAAAGGTTAAATTCCAACAGCATTTGAAAGATAATACTAATTCAGAACTTCCCTAAAAAAAGTGGGCTTGAAAATGTCTTTAAGTGGGAAAATAACGACTATTAGTTGTCGAATCGACTTAGGAGCTATAGAGCCAGTAAGTAATAGTCTGATTTTTCAGACCATTGTACTGAATGGTCGTACGTTTAATGCTGTGCAAAGATTCAATCAGTTTAATTTTGGCCATTACAAGAAGTGGGTTATTGATGTAGACAAATGCTCATGTACCCTTTACAGCTCATTTTATGTATGTTTTTACCAAAGATGAAAAAAGCCAGTCAGTCACTCAATAGTGTCTGACAGTGAAGTCTAGCAAGTAAACGGGTTTCCTTGCATAATTTGAATATTAGGACACTGCTAACGTTTAAATTTCACAGATAGGACATACATGACATATTCATAATTCCTGCAAAGTTCTACAGAATTTGATGTTGGCTGCAAAAGGGACATAGTATCTTTAACACATGATCGTTCAGTTGCTAAATAGTGATGATTTAGTGGGTATACACCCCTAGTGAGGACAAATAACATGTTTGTTGCTTACCAACCCAGACAATTTGAAATGGATCTAGCATGGAACTAAGCTTGCGGGGTTCTATATATGATCATACTGGGTAAGATTTACATGTTTAATTTGTCTGCAAAACGTGTGAAATTGTATGCAAAGAAACGAATTTGAATTCACGGAAGACGCTATTACGTAATCGCGAATCGTCTCGCTTTAAATTGAATGAAAATTTAACGAAAAAGAAACACGTTTTAATTCGAATAAAAATAAAATGTTTTTGAATGATCGTTTTATGAATTTAAATGCTAAAAAACGAATTTGAACGAAAAATAACAGCTGCGGTGACAGAATCGGCGAAATTGAATGAACATAAAATGAATTTGTGTGGCCAACTTACGAAATTGACCGAGAAATCCTATACTAAATAATGCTCTTACAGATATTCACCATAAAGGGAAAAATTGGTTTCCCTCGCAATTTGTTTTAATTGAGGGGAGGCATGTATAAACAACTTTTCCATTTGATAATAATTGCAGTAGTCTCTAAACAGTCTCTTGGTGATCCTATTTTATAAAATGTTTCTGGGGAAAGTGCTTGCGAATGGATATAAGTACTCTTGACACACCATCAATTAGCGAGACTTTATTATGGACAATGATGATTGAAAAGGAAAACAATGCAGCGCTGGCAGATATGAGTCGATATCAAATTTTAACACACTAATAAAAGATGAAA
Source organism: Mesocentrotus franciscanus (assembly GCA_037976565.1). NCBI lineage: Eukaryota > Metazoa > Echinodermata > Echinoidea > Camarodonta > Strongylocentrotidae > Mesocentrotus > Mesocentrotus franciscanus. Next base: position 5,429,854 of record CP137677.1, on the reverse strand, counting down.
ATGCATGCATCTTAATAATTCATCATTAATAATAGAGCAAATTATGCAAAAATCGGTTTAATAAGGAATCGTTTAAAATGTGAGTAAATAATAATAATAATAATAATAATAATCTTTTATAGTCCACTTCAAATTGTATTAAACCGAAAATGGAAATTCTTTGTGCCCAATTAATCGTGAGCCCGGCAGCCACTGAGCAGCGCCTTATTGTTGAACGCCAAACAAGGTAGCAGCGACTTCCATCTTTTAACGTCTTTTGGTATGACGCGGCCGGGGTTCGAACCCACGACCTCCCGGTTGTGAGGCGGACGCTCTACTGACTGAGCCAACACACCGGTATATAAAATGATTTTGATTCAATTCCATCGTATGATTAGTTGTATGAAATGAAATATAAATAATAAGACATAATATTAATAACCATAAGAAGAATGTATATTCCATAAACAACTTGTGTGCGTGCATAATGCTGGAGCATAATGTGATAATGTGTTTTCTAGTTTTTGATAGTCTACCTTTTTAAAGCCCCGCTGATGCAGCGTGTTACGAGAGCTTTTCCTGATGCAATGCATACATGCATATATATCACCTTACAGCCAACAATAACATTTGTCTCGCATTGGTGCCTCTAGGAATCACCTCGCTTGCTCCCGCTCTTTCCATCGTTTGCTTACTCCTCCATATCTGTCGGTATTCTAGCCCCCCTTCTCTCTCACTCTCTCCCACTCCCACTCTCTCTCTCTCTCTCTCTCTCTCTATCTCTTTCTTCTATAATTATGTATGTCTGTCTGTCTGTCTCTCTCTCTCTCTATCCATCTATCTTTCTATGTCTCTTTATCTTTCTCTCACCCCCCTCTCTCTCTCTCTCTCTCTCTCTGCCCAATGTCATCACGTCTTCACTTTAAATGATGCGTTTCCAAAATAAACCATAAAGAAGTTCCCTTTAAAATCTCTAACATACCAGTTCAGCTCTCTGAATTTACATCAAACGTAACACGATCGTAATATTTTCGAAAATCAATTAGTGCATGTCATTCTATTTCATAATGTGGTCTGATCTGAGTTCTAGTAGGGCTATTCACATAATCAACTTAATAAAATGTTCACATATTCTAACATCTTAGATCTATAAGAAATGGGACAAGATATCTTGGACTCGGCCACTGATACCCCCCCCCCTCGTTTAGATGAAAACTTAATTTCAATCCCAAATCTCAATTAGCTTAATGTTCATGCAGATGATCTTTGCAGATGTACAGTTTTTTCTTACATCTCAAACCATCCTGACATTTATGAGGTTGTGCAACTTTCCGAAGATGTATGCTATTAAATATTCATGTTAGCCATGATCTGGTGCAGTATTGAGCACAAATCCGATCCACTTCGAGAATAGGCAAAATTTAAAGGAAATTTGTCTTGTAGTGTATATTGGAGACAGTTCCCACTCTTGCTTTCTACGTATATCATGTATTTGCTCAACGAACCTAAATCACTGGGTTTTAAGTTACAAATTCAATGAATGAATTTAATTCGGTAAGTGTTTTCTTGGTAAGCTCTATTTACATTATACTTTGTACTGAATATTACGTCACGCCATTACCGATGCAGAAGGACCTTTAAAGATACTATGTCCCTTTTGCAGCCAACATCAAATTCTGTAGAACTTTGCAGGAATTATGAATATGTCATGTATGTCCTATCTGTGAAATTTAAACGTTAGCAGTGTCCTAATATTCAAATTATGCAAGGAAACCCGTTTACTTGCTAGACTTCACTGTCAGACACTATTGAGTGACTGACTGGCTTTTTTCATCTTTGGTAATAACATACATAAAATGAGCTGTAAAGGGTACATGAGCATTTGTCTACATCAATAACCCACTTCTTGAAATGGCCAAAATTAAACTGATTGAATCTTTGCGCAGCATAAAACGTACGACCATTCGGTACAATGGTCTGAAAAATCAGACCATTACTTACTGGCTCTATAGCTCCTAAGTCGATTCGACAACTAATAATCGTTATTTTCCCACTTAAAGACATTTTCAAGCCCACTTTTTTTAGGGAAGTTCTAAATTAATATTGTCTTTCAAATGCCGTTGGAATTTAACCTTTTCATTTTTTTGGCCTGCAAATGGGATATAGTACCTTTAAATAATATATGTAATAAAGACAAGTGATCATGGTTTTGTTTCTTTAAGAGCTTTCTTTACCTCCCCACCTGCCAAATTTAATACATCCCTCATCTCCTTTTAATAAAAAGAGGAATATGCAGCTGTTTTCTCGTAAAGGGTTAGTCGTATATTTCTTGTTATAATGCGGATCATGTTATATTATGTTCATTGGCTGGAATTACTTGGATATTGATTGTGACGTAATATCGATCTGGCTATTGGGTAATAATCAACGTCATCACTGCTGTTAAATGTCATTTCATGTTGTGCTATTTTCATGAGTGTATATCGTTGTAAAATTCTAGCCTTCAAGTAAATTAGCTCAAGTGGTAATATTTAAAATAAAAAATGGAACAAATAACCCTGACTAATTAGATTCAACATTCATTTTCATAGTGGAATTAATGATGATGAAACTGGCATATTTTAAATCGTTTTAATAATAGAGGCATGTGGCCTCGGGAAATTAATACAAAATCATCTACTGTATTACAGAAGAGAAGTGATATGGAGGAAATAATATCAATCTTTCTTTCTCTCTCACTCTCTCTCTCTCTCTCTCTCCTGTCAATCACTCTCTCTCTGTCTCCCCCACCTCAACCCTTTCCTTGTTCAGTAATAACTGATCTAATTTATAAAAGTTATAAGTGAGGTACGAGAGTTTTTCAGTTTTGTTGTTAGGTTTGGCTGTGTCTTAGAAAGCTTTATTTCTCTGTGAAGTTTGTTCCACAGTGCTGCGTTGCAGCTTGAAAGGATCATGAACAAATACAATTATTGTGAGATGGAGATGGAGACATTCATGAGCGAAATAATATACATATAACATAAGGAGGGAACATTATCATGTAGTATAATCTAATTTTGACCGTTTCAAATGGATCAAGAACATAATGAGGCAACGCATTTCCTGACGTCAGATAATCTAGTCTTAGCGTGAATCGATGTAACATATCTCGATAAAGACTTCGAGCTTGTTGAGGGATAGAGAATAGATGAGTTTGATTGCAAGAAAGGATTCACTTTGGAGTGAACGGGAAAACAGTGTCTTACCAAATCTGACAACCTTGTAAAAATCCAGTCATGGCTTTTCTGAACGTATCAAGTGAAAATCCTTTATCCTTCTAGACTATAATAAAACAAGAAGTGAATCTTAATCATGTCAATAGTGATGGAGAAAAAAAGAGAGAGGAGACAGGTTGAGCGAAGAATGATAGGCTGAACATCGGCGATGAAAACACCCATTAGTTCAGAGGGCAACCCCCAACCTTTCGAAAAGCTCTACAATTATTGGCAAGAGCTCTCCGCCAAATATCAAGTACGTTTACTCATGAATATCCCGACAAGCCGAGTCCAATTAACTCGTGTTAGTTTACATTGAATCTTGATGTAGTATCTTTTCTGCTTTCTGCTTCGGGGGCGGAACGTGAACAGTCAATTTTGTCCAAGGGGGGGGGGGGCAGGAGTCATGAATAAAGTAGGAAAAAACCTTTGTAGGCTGTCCTAAAACCTAACAAGGTTAATCTTGATGCAGTATCTTTTCTCCTTCTGGGCGGAACAGTAATTTTTTTCAAAGAGGGCGGAGAGGAGGTGATAAACAAAGAAGCCAGAAACCTTTTAAGTTGTCTTCAAATCTTAAACAAGGTTAATCGTGTTGTAGTATATTTTCTCCTTTCTCTTTCGAGACGGAACAGTCGAATTTTTCTAAGGGGGTAGGGGCGGAGAGGTGGTGATGAATAAAGTAGGCAAGACATTTCTGTGGGTTGTTTTCAAATTTTATACTGGCTAAATGTAGTTAATTTCTATGCAACTATAAGGTGAAAAAAAACATGTCAGAGATCAGCATTAATCCGGATTCTGACAGGTAGTTTACTCATATAAATTCGGTAGGTGTTTTGTAGATCATCCTTAGATGTGAACTGTTCAAATTGGGATTTAGTATCTGTTGTCTAAGTCATGGTGACTTCATTACAATGTTTCTCTCGGAGAGGGATTTATTTTACATTTACATGTCCTAATTACTTTAACCGTAAACCAAGCCTACGCAAAATGTTCTCTCCCCGACATGATTGTCTCACGCCGCCTTGAAAACGCACCGTCGCATGAAGTACTACCACAAAGTCCCTTCTTACGCCACCTGAGGTCAGTTGTAGCAGGATGGTCCCGTACCTCGCTGCTTCCCTAGTCGCACCGTTGGTTCCTGCATCGGGTCCTCTGTCTGCGAAGTGAAAATTAGGTATTGGGTTACAGCAGTGTTGGCAAGTTGACCATTAGATGGCGCTGTGCAATGAACAGTATGCCAGTGCAGACAGCTCATCAGTTTCAGTATCGCTTTAAAGATACTATGTCCCTTTTGCAGCCAACATCAAATTCTGTAGAACTTTGCAGGAATTATGAATATGTCATGTATGTCCTATCTGTGAAATTTAAACGTTAGCAGTGTCCTAATATTCAAATTATGCAAGGAAACCCGTTTACTTGCTAGACTTCACTGTCAGACACTATTGAGTGACTGACTGGCTTTTTCATCTTTGGTAATAACATACATAAATGAGCTGTAAAGGGTACATGAGCATTTGTCTACATCAATAACCCACTTCTTGTAATGGCCAAAATTAAACTGATTGAATCTTTGCGCAGCATAAAACGTACGACCATTCGGTACAATGGTCTGAAAAATCAGACTATTACTTACTGGCTCTATAGCTCCTAAGTCGATTCGACAACTAATAGTCGTTATTTTCCCACTTAAAGACATTTTCAAACCTCCTTTTTTTTAGGGAAGTTCTAAATTAGTATTGTCTTTCAAATGCCGTTGGAATTTAACCTTTTCATTTTTTTGGCCTGCAAATGGGACATAGTACCTTTAAGAGAGGTTCCTCTTTGAGGTGTCAACAAACAAAATAGTTGACGGAATCAAACTCACAAAAAATAATGCTCATTCATCGATCTGACATTCAGATTATCGCTAAATAACATTTTTCATTAATTGAAATGGACTAATATTCCTTCAACAAATACAATTATTCTTAATAGTAAATCTATTCGATCAATCAAGTCGTCGAACTGTAAAACGAAAATATGTAATGATTGTATCTACGTGGTGCATGTACTCTCATTTGCCTCAATTTATCTAGTAATAACCGTATTATTTTATGTGGGGAAACATCTCCCTTCCACCTGTACAAACCTAACTTAGTTTGTATTCCTTGATCCCTTTACTAACTCGCCATGGGGGTTATTTGGCTATCCATCCGACTACCCTTTTCAGCGCTCATCTACTCCCTAAACAAAACGTATTAATTCATTAAATGTGCAACTCTTTCCAAGTAGAGGCTGATACAAAAAAGCATACATCAAATTCATCGTCGGCTCTTAACCGTTGCTTGAGATTGCCCGTATGAATCATGTCTAACGGGATAATGAGACATATACGTGGGCAAGGTGTAAATTAAGAACGGCGCGGAGGAGGGGAAGGTGTTAACCAATTCGCTGCTAAAAGGCTGTCATGACTGAAGCAAGGAGGTTAATATACAGGGTTGATTCAGTGACAACGGCGTTTCGTTAGAGGCGATGGAGGCGAGTATTCATTCCCACATAAACGCTTCAAGAGAAGGAAGGTTTTCGAAAAGGTCAACAAAATTGGCACGAACGAGCGTTATCACTCCCCTCGCAAAATCGTCAAACCGCGGTAACGCGGACGGTATATGACGCTCTTTTTTTGGTATTTTGTTAATGGATTTGTAATCGTGTTTATCAAAAATAAAATAGATACTAATGAGAGAATGTGAGATTATTCTGTAAATTTAAGAATTTGATTTTTAGAATAAAATTATATTTACTGCATGAATGTGTTGCAGAGGATAGTTAGATTGAATGTCATGCAGAGAGAATATATTTTTTCCAAGTAACTTACTATAGAGTTGTGAACACTATTGGCCGTGCAAATTCGAAGATAGGGGCTATATGTTCAAATTTTTACTGTTTCCGATAGTGTTGGATTTCAATTTTTGTTTATCTGTTTTCATGAAATGGTCGTGACAATATGATTTAATCTTGATAAATAAAGTTCTGCGAAGATAATTTTTTATTCATATCAATAATATAATCATGTTGTCAAAATCATTTCATGAAAAGTGGTAAACAAAATTTATTCCAGCTTTATGGGCAACAGTGTACATGTAGAGCTCTTAGAATGTAAATTAATTAATTCAACTGTTAATGCTGTCCCCTTTCCCCCAATCACTTCCTTTCTAATTGTTTAATGCAGGCCACCGTAGCACCTATTTTAAAAAGAAGCCCTCGACCTTTCCTATAAGCAAGCTGTGTATTTGAATTGAAACAGCTGGTTGCATAGACTGCAGTATGATGAGACTGACACCATTTTATTGATCCATTTATTTACTATCTATATGGCTGTAAATCTCAGGCTGTATATTATATTTTTACGCTTGAAATATATCGCTGCATGATATTGGTACGCCGGATAATCATTATGATAACATTGCTTCAATGTCTTTTAAATTATTAAATTTGATAGCATATATAGTTTCGAATATTAGTCTTGATGTCATTGTGTTTGTCCCCAATAAAAAAATGAATGAAAATAAATCTTGGCTATGAAGACTCTTTTTCTTTTACTCTCCTTTTATTTCCTCTTTCCGTTTCTGTCACCTTTCATAGCGGCTTTTTTTTCTTCAAATAAAAATAACCATCAAAGCCTCCAAGATGACTTCAAACTAATACAATTATTATGCGCCCTTGTGGTTTGAATGAGTTTAGCGTATCATTTATCAAGTGATATCTCACATGTATAAATTCAGAAACGCATCGATCAGGTCCCCTCTCCGCTTCCCACTCATGAGATTATATTTTGTCCACATTAAAATACGTCGCGGATTTTCATCTATTTTAGACGTAAGGTGAAAACTGGTTCTCATAGCTACCAGTAAAGAATAATAGAAATGTTGTGTATTTTCGTGTACTAGTAATAATGATAGCCCAGACAAAACCTTTACTGGGCAATATTCGCTGTACGTACACTTTGCTATATTGCATGCATATTTTGTTATGCATAATGGTGTTTAAACTTAAAATTCTAAAACAGTTTTCGTCTATGTGCTACAAACACAATGATTGTCTGAGGTTTCCAGGTTTATCCCTATTTGGCATCCCACATCCCCATGCCTAAAAGCTATTAACACGATGAGGGGTAAACTCGGTTGAAGTATAACTATGAGCATACGGTGTGTCGTGACATTTACATCATAAATTAAGTTAGTTCGTCTCTCGTTCAATCCATTAATGCATGGCTAATATTGATATTATGCTTCGTATTAAGCAAATGATTAATCAATCGCTTATCATAGTCATCGATCTATCAATCATGATGATGTAATTAGAATAACCAGCAGGCTAACTGTGTCAAGTCAAACGATGTATCACTCGTTTTCTAATCTCTCTCTCTCTCTCTCTCTCTCTCTCTCTCTCTCTCTCTCTCTTCCTCTATCTATTCATCTGTCTCACCCCCCTTCTCCCTTTTGTCTCACCTTGCCCCACCCCTTTCTTTCTTCATAGTTTCAATCTCTCTCTCTCCCTCTCTCTCTCTCTCTTTCTCTCTCATTCTCTCTCATTCTCTCTCATTCTCTCTCTCTCATTCTCTCTCCCATTCTCTCTCTTTCTCTCTCACACACACACACACACACACTCTCTCTCTCTCTCTCTCTCTCTCTCCCCGTGCATCTCCCTTTCAAGACTATGTTTCCGAGATGTATTGTCCTAATATCTCTTGTTATCCTATTCGCAGTTTTTCTCAGTTTTCATCCACATCTCTCCCCTTTTCCATCGATGTTTGATCACAACTTTGGGGAACATTTCTCTCCTTATATAATATAACTAATTTCTATAATTCTTATCCTAATTTTGATACGCTATTTCTATCAATTTCCTTTCTTTTCTCATGATGTTCCTAAGATCAGGTTACTCATCTATACATCTCGTCATATCTCTTATATCATGCTGTGTACCATTTTCTAACAAAGAAACCCATCTTCTCACTTCTCTTTTTCACTTTTCTCTTCCTCTACCAGTCTCTCCTGTTTTGTAGCTATCACATCATACTTATCTATTGCTTATCTATACCCCCCCCCCAATCTTAACCTCAAATCTTTGTCCAATATTGTCATCTCAGAAAGTATTCCATCTCTGTCCAAAATCATGACCTTCTTTTCCTGTCCTCTTTCCTCCCCCATCATGTTCGTCTTCCTCGCATCCATCCTCCCATCTCATTTTCTCCCGAATCTTTTCCTCCCATATTACCCCTATCATCCAACCCCTCTTCAACCCTCATTCATCCCCTGGCTCCGTCTCTCTCCTCCATCTATTGCCGCAAACTGTCTCATCTATTGGGTTCTTGTCTCCATCAAATCGGAACCTCTGGGACCCTTTCGGAATGCATCTTGTGACATTTCAGAGTAAAGAACCCAAACGGAAGATACCTTTACCCCCCTTCTTCATCCTCTTCCTCTTCGACAACGCAAACAAAAAGCCACTTACATCTACCAACATCGCACCAAGGTCCTTTCTATTTAGGGATTGAACTATCCCTGAAATGTACAACCCAAACAATGGATACAGCACCCCTTAGGAATGAGGGAAATGCTCAACCGTCTGCTCTTGAAGCCTTGCAAATGCCAATGATACGAAGATGGAGGAGGATGTTGCGGAATGCATCATTTATGTGCACTTCCCGCCAAGCCAAGTAATATCTCACATGTATAAATTCAGCTGTGCAAACCTTCACATGAAACAGTATACCACAGACTTGCTATTACTGCTTTTCTATTTGATTTTTAACAGAATCAATGCGGTTGTATACCTTATGGTACATCCATTTATTATGAGGCATCTCAATTAAACCTCACATTTTCCGTCGGTTTTTCTCTCTCTCTCTCTCTCTCTCTCTCTCTATCTATCTATCCAATTTAACGAAAAATTCTTCATTTACATAATTGAGGTCAATTTCCTAAAAGTCAGAAATTCAACAAAAGGTATCATCTAATAATAACTAATTTCTTTTTCATGTATTTCATCATTATGCTATACAGTTCATACACACGTAGATGTAATACTTAAGTTGAAAATTATTATTTTAACAGGTTCAGCACAAAATGAGTTGCTAACCAGAAATCAACACTTTCTCATGTTTTTAAGAGTGGTAATTAATCTTTGCATTGCCTTTATATTTTTGGATGATAAAAAAGTAATTTTACAGGTGATTTTGCAATTGGTGTTTCAATCAAAAATCATTTAATTCTATTACCTTTGCTACGCAAGGGTGATGACTTAGGCTCGTGTTCATTTGGCGTATCAATTGGTATCGTTTGGAATGAAAATATTAAGAGAAAAATGTTTAACTGCCAATGGAAAGTTTAAAGCAGAAATCAATCCAAAGTAAACGTGACATTCTTCAATGTATACATTCTTCAATTCACATTAAATTTCAACGTGGATTCGTCATCCGTTGCAAAAAGTTTAATATCATTTTTATTTATATTCAGTATTGAATCCGTAGTATGTTCTTTGGCATTAATTTAATGACTGATCATAACAATTTTCATAATTCTAATAACATTTATCCTTGAAATGATGGTCAATTCTAGAAGGCGCATACCCTAATCCTTTGCATACAAATTGTATACGCATACAGGGGCGGATCCAAGATTTCATAAAGGGAGGGGGGCACGGATCCCTAGAAATTACACAGTTAAAATGTAATTTGTTGTTCCGGTTGTTGCTATTGTAGTGGTTGTTGTTTTTGTTGTTATTTGTTGTTGTTGTTATTTGTTGTTCTTCTTCTTGTTGTACTTCTTGTTATTCTTCTTCTTGTCTATGGTGTTGTTGCTGTTGTTTTTGTGTACTTAAGGCATGCCAATTGGGTTTCAAAAGGGGGAGCACAAACCGGTCGTCCCCATCTAATGCCCCTGCGCACGCTCCTATACACGTATTACTATTTTAGCATCCTTGCACCACTAAGTTATTACTCATCCTGAAAACAGTTTATAACTCGTTTTCAAAACGGCGTTACGTTATTCAATTACGTTTCCATGGAAAACCAATCATCCGTCAATTGCTCATCAATATCTTAATGCAATTCCCTCCAAACATTTTTCCCCATTTTTTTTCTCCTTCTTTTACAACGACAGTAACGACATGAGGGAGGCGAATCGATTTTATTGTGATAGGATGAGAAAAACAAGCTTCACACTACCTCCTGCTGATTGGATAATTATTGATTTGATTCTGAGGAAAATTGCCTTTCACCTGGTGTCTTACACTGTTTTATTTCATATATGTTTTTTTTTATGCGTTTTTATTTTGTTGCTGAGATGAGACGCTTCTGGTTTGGTTTGACGTTGATATGAAAGAATGGAACTCCTTGACGTATTTTGGTCAGATTTCGTAATCTGTGCACGTATACACGTTCAATCTTCTGTTATTTGTTCTTTTCTCGTACTCTGTCACACCCTTCGTCCTTTACCTTTTATTCCCACTTTTTCTTCTCATCTATCCCTCCCTCCCCCTCTCTCTCTCTCTCTCTCTCTCTCTTTCTCTTTCTCTCTCTCTCTCTCTCTCTCTCCCCCTCTTTCTCTCATGTCTTTTTTTTTTCTCTCCCTGGCCATCTATTTTCTTCCACCATTCTCTTTTTCTTCTACTCCTTATTTCTTTATTCATTTGTCTCTGTCTTTCTCTCCCAATATTCTCCAAGGCTCTGTACACTTCTATCAGTCAATGTATATTTCGTTCTTTCTTTCTTCCATTCTTGATAAAATATTTTTAAAATTGTCGTTGATTCTCCCTCTCCTCTTCTCTCTCGTCCTCTTCCATCCCTCCTGCTCACACTCTTTCTCTCTCTCTCTTTCTCTCTTTCTTTTTCTCTCTCCCCTCCCTCCCTCCCCCTCTCTCTCTCTCTCTCATCCCCTCTCTCTCTCTTTCTCCCTCTCTGTCTTTCTTTCTTCCACTCACCTTTCTCTTTCGTATTCTCCCCTACCTCCCTCTCCCCCTCTCTCCCTCTCCCCCTCTATCCCTCTCTCTTTAACTCACTTTCACCTTTCCCTGTCACCGTACCTCTTCTCTCCCTCTCCAACTTATTCCTCATCTCCTCCACAAACTTGAAGACACGACCTGATCAAACATCATCTTCTGACTCTCTGGATGAGTACCTCATACGAGTCCTCTCGCCTGGATTATGGGTGCTTGCCGCATTAGAATTCCGAACAGGACTTGTTTTTTTGTCTACGAGATGCTTTCCACGTTCTCTTAGGCAATATTACCGTCACACCCACTCAGTTCTTTTGAAAAGGAAAATGATCCTACTGTTTAATAGACAAGAATATTGTCGTTCCGTTGCCTGTAGGCAATATAGATTGATACAGAGACATACAATCATGTACATAATTATGATTAAGTATTGTGTTTCGTTATTGTAAAAGATGAGCGGCTTGGTGCCAATAGCGAACTTGAAAATGATGATGATGGTGATGTTAATGATAAAACAATCTTAAAGACGTTGAGGATGATGATGATGATGATGACGATAATTATGATGATAGTGATGATGCTGATGTTGAGGATGATGAGGACGGCGACGATGATAAAGATGACAGCGGCAATGGTGGTGATGATGATGATGATAATTGTTGGTACTATACTAACTAGTATCAGTGATATAGTGTTCATGATGTTAAAGGGATAATGGCAAAAACAAGAGGAGTAGAAGGCAAGTCTTCGTAAAAGAAAGCTGGCATACATACTTCACAACAAAATGAGGCTGTCATCCTTAGGGCCTAAATGCTATTTTATTTGACACTGCGACATTGCAGTGGAGCGACTTGGAGTGAGTCCCGCAATATTGATTAACATCTATTTCTTCTTGGATCACTACTTGACTGCAGTACAGGTCGTAGGATCTCGCCTAAAGGTTAAACCCTTCCGGATCTTCAGGAGTACAGGGTTGTGGTAGAGGAGGGTGGTGGTGGGGGGACCAGAATATGTTCTAGTTTGTGTCCCCCCCCCCCTCCCCAACAACAAAGGTAGTACACGGTTTGTCCATCCACTTTGTAAACCCATTCTGTATGTATAAGGACTTTACATTGTTCAGTTCCTGTCAAGGGGTGATATATTCCAGA
>CP137677.1:5397496-5412496 GCA_037976565.1 Mesocentrotus franciscanus | reverse complement strand
TCCACCCTATCTCACTCTTTCTTTCTTTTCTTTCTTTCTCTCCCCTTTCTCTCCCCCCCCCCTCTCTCTCTCTCTATCTCCTCTTCTCTCCCCTCTGTCTCTCTCTCTCTCTCTGCCCTTCTCTCTCCCCTCTCTCACTCCCCTATTTTCTCTTATATCTTTATCTCTCTGTTTTCTCTCCCTCCCCACCTCTCTGCCCTTTTCTTTCCGGTTTCTGTCCGTCTCTCTCCTCTATTCCTCTCTCCTCTCCTTCTCACTCCTTCTTCATTTCTTTCCGTCAGCCTCTCTCCCTTTCTTCTGTCTCTATCAATGTATCTTCCACTGTTCTAGCGAAACCCTTCGTTTTTTAATTTCATTCAATATCTTATTTTTGTGCAGGCACCTCAGGATATTATGCAAATAACTTGTGGAATCAAAATAAAAGAATAATAAATAATTTATTCACCGATAATGCCAAACTGATTGAAATTGCTAATCTGTTGAGGTTTGGGGTTTAAAACCACCTCCTTATAACTGCATCTTCAAAACAAGGGTTTTATTCCTTTCAGATAATTATTATGATGATACGATCTAGGGTGTATAATCCCCCCCATCCCCACCCCACCCCTCCGCCTGCAAAACCATCACAATGTTATCTCAATTCTCGCTTTAGCTTTGTAAAAATAACAAATGATTAGCAATCGTTGATTTATTATGTATCAATTTTATTGCCTTGATATTTGACTACACAATGAAGTGGGACGAATGTAATATATCATTGCATAGACGAGTCCATGTTTTTGTGTTACCCCACTTCTTCCCCCTGACTTCCACTCCCCCTCCTCCGATGCGCCAGTTTAGATGTTAGCTACGCCCCACCAAAGAGCTTGTACCCTTAATGAGAAAAGGCCTATTCTATCATCACCCACTCCGCATTGTAATTCAATTTATAAACGCCCCCTTCATGCTACCTAACTTTGGCGTCCAAATAATGAGGTTTAATGCAAATGTCATATTTCATGACTTGAATTAAGTATACGTGGGCGTCCACCTCCAAAATGAGACAAGAATATGATATTGCACGAGAGGGAGCGAGAGGAGAACAAGCGGGGAACATACATTGTTCACAAGTAGACAGATAGTCCATAATTATGTTGTCTGTTTATTTCTAATTTTTCAAGATGCATCACTTTTTTAGCTGCGACTTTGAATATTTATCAATAAACCTTGTCAAATTCATTCGTGTATCAATATATAGATACATGTCATCTACATGAGTAGACAAAGTAGATAAATTATTACAGACATCGCGCATAATCGGAGCATAATTGGTTTAAACGATTCGATTGGTTATTTCTGTGTCTGTGATCAAGTACTGCCTAATTGACAATATTTCGTCTTTAATTGCATATTTTCTTGTGAGACAAAAAATGTAAAATGAAGATTAATTTTTGACCGCAAGCTAAAATGTCTCAATAGAAATGGTATACAGTATGCGATTGAGAACGAAACGTTTGCAAATACTCAGTACGATCACAGACACATATTGAAACAAGTTATGATGTTTATACGAGAGTGACAATGATATTTGAATAAAACCTGATGAATATGGTCTCAAATTATTGTTTAAGATGTTGCGGTGATTAGCTATCTGCCATTAATCAATCAAAATTATATAAATCTTTCATTTTTTGTTTGTGCTGGGTGGGGGGGTTACCAACACAATTTAACTTTTTTTGTTCTTTACATTAGAAAATTAAACCAAAACCGTTATAGCTTCGGAGCCGAAAAACTAAAGCATTCCGTCTTCGTGTGTAGACGTGCCCCTTCCCAGTTCCAAGACGCAGGATGAAATGGGAACATGGGTAGGAGATATACGCCATATAAATGCATTGTTGTGATAATTCAAGATTATTCTTAAAAAATAAATGTCCTTTCAGTTAGGAGGAGAGTCACACCTTGTGAAGCGTTGCACCTGCGTAGTCCGATATGAATGTATAAAGAAGAGTCCTGGTAAAAAAATCTTGGGATAAATTCTCTTTTCTTCTCCCACGCACTCCAGGATTTTCTGAATAATCGAGATCATAATACTGCAATAATCACAGAACCCTTCAGTAAGAATTATATATTATCAAGGATGATTATGACATGCATAATTCAAATTGCATAAGCTTGACGTTTTTAAATCAGAAATAAAGATATTGAGACGAAGACAAAAACTAATAAGGGGGAGATTATACAACGGGGAGCCGCCCCCACACTTTCTGGCGAGGCACGCATATAATATCGAGGTACAGAAGACACGACGGGAATATGATTATACCAAGGAACCTTGTTTTTCGTCTAACGAATCTCGAACAAATATTAGCAACGTCAAAGCAGATCAGACTCGAGCTTATCAAGGAAGGAGAGAGACATGAGGGAAATAGTATTATTTCCATTAGAATTTCACCATGAGAATTGCAATATAGCTAGATTACTCTATGGATTTGTTCGCCCGAGTGCTCCGAAATGTCACAATACTCTCATATTTCTTGTCGCGTAGTCTCCAGAAAAACATGATTGTGCCCTCTGCTAGCTTGCATGCATGCAGGGGCGGCGATTTCTTTTCATGACCGGGGGACGAAATGCGAGATTTTCTTCAATATCTACTTGTATATTTTGAAGGATATTATGCGAGGGAGCGAAGCGACCGAGCGAGAAGATTTTTGCATTTGTATTAGTCTAAACGCTGCACTCTTGGGCCCTCCAGATCCTAAAAGTGTGCTGCAGTCTTTAGTCAGTATTTGCTATACATTTTGTTTGCACTTTTTCAAAATTTCCGGGGACGATCCCCCCTTTAAAATGAGGGGACGTGTCACCCGTCCCCGGGATCGCTACCCCTGCATGCATGCATGCATTGTGAGTGATGGGACTGCCACTAGTTGGGGAATTTGCTAAACATTGACGTGACCAAAAGATACAGCAATTGGCTTACTTCGAATCGTTGGATCATCGCGTCCGGTCGGGTGGTCGCGTTACACACGACCTTTCGTGAAACGAAAACGGTAGAGATCACGCGACCTTTCGTACATTTTCCGTAGTGTTTTCACAAAGTGTCGGGTAAATTGGACCAGAGCATTTGTAGATGAGAGGGGTTTATTTAAAAAACAAATACCCCGACATTTCGTGAATAAAGGGGCTTGTTTTCACAAAAGGTCGGGTAACGCGACCACCGACCCGACGCGATGACCCGATGATTCGAAGTAAGCCGAGCATTTGGGGCATTATTGTTCTTTCTGATCATTAAAGGATCGACGCTAGACTATTTTGAATGAGGAGAGAGATTTCACTTTTGAGTAACTTTACAAGCACGTAAAAATCTTATCATCATGATTAAATTTGTATCGACAATGCTGTTTCCTTTCTAATATACTGTGTGGCAGTACTAGAGCTTTTACTGGACAAAACCAAAGTCAATAATTTATTTTACGACGCAATACGCCAGCCAAACATGTATTTCAAATATTGACATTGGGAATGGCTTACAGTGGTAATAATTATCATTAATATTACACCAATATAACGTACCAAGAAGCTGGTGTCGGCGTATATAGCAGTGGGATCGTGATTCCAACAATAACACACGGAGCATAAGATAGAAACTGTAACCAGTTATAAGAATTGCAGGTTATATTGTTGCTATGGTAACATGCTTTTATATGTTAAACAGGGGAAATGGGAGAGATTGGGATGTAGAGTTTTCACGAAATAAAAGCTGTTTAAAGTTTATATCAACCTCATACAAATTAATGTACTAAATGATCATAACGAACTATTGTTCTTCGTCATGTTGATACATTGTAAAAGATGGCGTTGTAAAAGTACCTCAATTTGATGATTATAATATCGGTTCATGGCGTCCTGCTTTTCGTTTTCCAGAGGGATATCAAAATGATCTTCTTAATGATGAAAACATTCTAGCTCAATTACTCACAACAGACTCTAGCTATCGATCGTCGCTAAGAACTTATTAGCTTAATGGGTTCAATTAGAACACAGCTCCATGGGGGAATATCGTCGTCGGAGAAAAATCCATGAAATATTCAGCATCAAGATCTTGAGTAGCAATTATAATCAATAGTCATTAAATTGGATTGTTCTTGCTTTTTTGTGATCAAGAAATAGGAAGGCATTTAATACACCCTAAAGCGTGAAAATAATGTGAGCGTATTTTAGATAGAGAGGTATAATAGTCGATAAGGATGCAGGGCGTATCATACTCGGTTTCATCATGAATTCCTTCGTGTATTGGAAGATGTATTTTTCCATGATAATTTACTCGAAATGATTTGGAAGCCCTGGAGAAAATGAGATGCTTTCGACTGACAGGATGGCTCAAGTAAGATCGAATGAATAATAATAAGGGATACAAAGATGAAATTCATTTTATAAAAAAACATGTTGAGATGAAAGAGGGTGAGGGTTTCAAGGAGAGGATAACGAGAAGGGAAAATAGAGAAACAAGAGAGAGAGAGAGAGAAAAGAGAGAGGGGAAAGAGAGAGAGAGGAGGGAGATAGGGAGAGAGAGAGATGGATTGATGGACGGATGGATGGATGGATAGGTTGCAAGAAGAGAGAGGAGAGAGAGAGATGGATGGATGGATGGATGGATGGATAGAGGAAATGAAGAGAGTGAGGAGGAAGGGAGGGAGAGAGAGAGAGAGAGAGGAAGAGAGGAGGGAGCGACATGAGACGAGAGAGGGGGAGAACAAGGAGAAAGTGAAGGAAGGGAGAGGGGTAGATAGAGAGAGGAGAGAAAGGGGATGAGAGGGGGAGGGGATTGAATGGGAGGGGAGGGGTGGGAAGGAGTTTCTTTTGAGATGGAATATTCAGTCAAGTCGTGGGCATCCCCCATCCCCCAAAGCGGTACACATTTCATTCCCCTTACCTTTTTTTCAGAACGTTTCTTTTTTTTCAGAACTCCTAAATCAATTCGATCAATATAGATGGGTTTCAATTTATCATTACTGAGCCTCTACTGTCCTTGCAAATGAAAGTGAATTCCCCGAACTCACCGAGAGCTTGTTCGGGGATATATTTCATTTAAATTCCAGAAGGAATTTGCTCATCCCGTCTAATTCCCGATTTGTGATGAAGAAATTACTCACTGTTATCAATGTACTTTTCGGTCTTTTCTGATGTGAAATGAGAGCTGTTCTTCGGTTTCCGATGACATATCACCATTTCAAAGTACAACAGTTTTAGTCATATAAGTTGACGAGATTTATTAGTTTGTTTTGATCAAACTGATGTTAAGCGGTTTATCTCAGCCCACGCAATGACCCCCCTTTCATAATTACGATGATGCATAGCGACATTACTTAATTCATTATTATCCATTTTGAATCACCTGAATTTACAATTAAATTTTCTATTTTTATTGTGTGTATTTGTATGATAATTATCCCTCATTGTTTATACATTCGCTGTTGCTGGCTATTTTTCACCCTTTTTATTTTAATTTTTCAATTCTTGAAACTATTTATTGTCATCATTTTCTTAATGTACTCCACTTCATAAAAGCAACCGTCCCCTAATCAGGTGAAACTAATGGAACAACATTAATTTTCGGACCGTCGCCGAAATATAGCATGTTCCAGTTCTAACACGGCTGCTATTAAAAACTGGCAATTGTAAAAAAAATTTAAAAAAACGAAATATGAGCTAACTGCTTCACGGCAAGGAAACAGAAGAAGATATGGAAAAGAGTCCTTCAATTTTTACCTTCATGTCTGCTCTTTTAGTAAGAATCTTTAAATATTCCTCGAGGATGTACGCGTGTCTACATATCTGGATTTCACACCGTCAACAGGCATTTTTCAGGTTTGGGAGCACGTACCCATTGGTCATTCATGCCATTTGCATTATCTGCATCAGTAGTTTAATCCTTCAATTTACACATTCCAATATGCATGTGCTTCTCTCTATGCCCCCACCAAGAAAAAAAATCATAATACTATAATTAGCCACTCTATGTCGCAATTAAATAATGTTCTTTCTTTCTTTCGGTGGATTCAATCGTCCAATTTAGACTAATATGTGGTAAATGATAGATTGATATGGAATGTAACGATGATGTTACACCTTACACAGCTTAGGGTGAAGCCATCGTAAGCCTCGTCTCCCCGCCCATTTTGAAGGACTAAAAGCCGATACTTTAATATAAGACTACGGATGTAATCAACATGAGAACGTTTGAAAGAAAACGTTTTCCATGATTAATGGTGTCTATGTGAACATGCCCTTAGAATGCGCTTCAGACCTCATCGGGGTGCTGTAATGTAATGCTGTCCCCGTGCCACATGTTACCACGGGGAGGCTTAGGTCGCCAGCATTACCTCAAAAAAGATTGATGTGATCATGAAAACAACTTTCAATCAATTTTTTTCAATGTCAACCTTCTTCCCATGATTTAAATGTCGCACCATCTGTAGAGAGAACTAAATCCTTTCTTTGCTGAGCTTGATTAATGGTAAATGTATACGTAGTAATTATTGTGTCAGCTGTTCCACTCTTCGTTGTATTCTCGTTCCATTCTCACCTGGAGTTTTGTGTGAATATTATGTATCCATTAAAAAAACTTAATACATGAATTCCATCCCCTTATCTCTATTCTTTTCCTTGAGTTTGTATGCATCTCCTTCTGAATTGTATTGTCTATGTCGATTGTCAGTTCTTTCTCCTCTTCATCTTCCCCACCCCTCCCCATCATCCACTTTTTTTAATTTTTTAAATACTTCTACCCAACAGTCCCTACACAAATCTAACTGCTGCAATAACCCCCAATCCCGCTCCGACACTCCGTTAACCCTGATCCGAGCTACAGACGGTGACTATCAGCATAATCGCCAATGAACAAACAGTGAATCGAAATGTGCTAGACGTCCTTCGGCTGTGATTTGTACTCATGTAGACTCAAGATCTATATAGGGGAGGACAAAATTTGAGTCTAGAAAAAGAATAAAAATCATAGAATATCATGATATAGATGGCCTTGATTATATGATACATGTATAATTTCCATTGTATCCGTAAAGAATGTCATTCAATACGCGAGAAAATCATTCGCCTTTTCTTCCAAGGCATCCGTCTTGCTGCTGTATTTTTCTTTACCATCTCTCACCTCCCCCTCTCCATTTATCGATCCGTAATTAAAGCAAAATATCCCTACCGTAACTTCTACTAAGGTTTCCTTTTTGCATTTAAAAAGATATTCACATGCGCTTAGATTGTATATAACACGATTTTTCATAAATTTTGATAGGGAAAAGACAGCAACGGACTGGATAATTTAGGGCACATAAAACACTTTCTACTTTTTGTATGCCAGCCCTAAATTTTTATCTAAAATTTATATCTGTAAGCAGTTTTGATAAACGCGGCATTGATCGACACATTTCATAATCAGGAATAATACCTTTTGTGGAATACCCTTGAAGGTGTACTGAACACTACTTCCCTTTTAACAACAATCTGACCAGTTTTCTGATTGAGCGCGAACAGAGCGATCAACAAGCCCGACGTCAATACCGCTCATCGGATCTCGTTGCTTTCTCCTCTCTGCTAACACACTTTTCTATAAAAAATATAAAAAAAACAGTGGCGTAGATACAGGGGACATAGGAGGCACGTGCCCCCCTTCTCGATCGAATGAAGAAAAGTGAACAAGACATAAAGAAAGGGAGAGAAGAAGATAACGTACACAGAAAATGATTGCAGCCTCACATCACCCCACTCAACAACAAAACAAAAAAAGAACGTAGGGCATAATCCGAACAAAAAATCAATAGGGTTAAGGAATTTCCCTTGAGATAATTTTCGAAAGTCTTCGCGATCGTGTAATTTCCTTCACCTACCATGCCTAGTGTATACATGCCCCCTCCATAGTACAGTGCATCATCCCTCCCTCCCTCAATGACTGGACTCCCGCTACGCCACTGTTTTAACGCGTAGGCTGACCTCCAGTCGCTAAACAACCCCTGTGCCATTAATACCCACGTGTAGACTATGTCTTAATTAGTTCTTGGTGCGTAGAGCTGACGTAGAAATGAAGCATTGTTGACGTGTATAGAAGGGGTCAAGCTTCAATTAGAAAAACAGGTAGAAATAAAGCTGATCAAAACAAGGTTTTCAATTTCTCCTTTGCGACAAATCAATGCAGAGTCAAGTCTTATTTAATCAACTTTGAAGAAGAAGAATAAAAGGTTCAAATTGGAGTGTGTTTTTCTGATAATAATTACATTAATAACTGGCATTAAAAAACTCCTTTTCCAAAAGGATACAAGGCGCTGTTTTCGAAACAGATTTATGTTTACATTCATTTGATATTCGATTGAAGATAGATAGCTTAATTCAATTAATATAGGGAAGAGAAAGATAGAAATATAACCAAAACAGACATTGAGAGTAGATTAGATGAATACTATGATTTTGGTGTTGGTGACGGTGATGCCATTAAAGAAGATGAATAACAACAATCACAAAGAAACCTAAACAATCACAAAAGTCAAAAGTGTTCAAGTACTTGATCTCCTGTTTGTTCCATGACGTACAAACAAGATGTTTGTAAAGAATTTGCTCTTCTTAATATATGAAAAGATGGAATCTGCTATCATCATTTTCGTGAGTGGAATGTTTTGTTGAAAACAATGAGACGTGCTGGCAGACGTTTTGATTATAGGAATATTAATGCATGAACTCTTTAGGGGATTATCCGGAAAGACATTTTACCGGTATCCTCAATAATCAAGGATAAATCATGGAAAAATATTCCAAGTAAAATCAATTAGCGTGGAGTCAATTTTCATCCTGCATTAGATTGACTTTGTCCCAGTGTACTCACTAACATCGTTAATCACACTTAGACAATTACTCCTAACAAATAATATACCCTCAAACAACTTACCCCTATAACAAACAGACCTACCCCTAAGTTAGGTAACCTTGATGTAGCTTTTCGAAGAGTAATCGGGCCGATATTTTACAGGGATCACTGTCTTGTCCGGGGTAGTAATTGGGAATTATTGTCCTAGGAGTAGATGTCCGGAGGTAGTTGTCCGGAGGTAATTGTCCGGGCGTATCTGTCCAAAGGTAGTTACCCGGGGTAATTGTCCGACGTTTATTGTCCTAATGTTAGATTTATTTATTTATTTATTTATTCATGGTATAAAACAAAAAGATGATTAGCAGGCAATGGTTGAATTGTCCACATTTCACATGCTATATAGTTTTTAAAATACATAAAATACAACGTTTACAATTGTAAAAATATAGTTTATTGTTCTTGGAAGTGATCCGCGGGCTTAACGTCCATGATGGATAGTCGTCGTGATATGAACAAGTTCACATCTAACGAAGATAATCCATCGTAATTTTTGTCGTCGTTATCTTCAACATTGTCATTATCATCGTCTCAATATCGTCACTTTACTACGATACATGCTGTTAGGAGTCAATAACCTATACTAAGCGAATTTCTAACTTCAACCCCGGTCCAACTAAACAACTCTATAACCTTAACCAATACCCATAACATGAACCGAGAACCGAACTGCAACCGTAACCCTAACCGTCTATCTTCGAGGAAATGAAGTTCATAACAATACGTCACCGGAGCAAACGTCGAGACACCTTGTAAAAAACAAGCATGGTCAGTATGGCTGGCATTAAGCCAGTGAATACCGGAGAGACAGCTTCTACGTAATCAGGAGTGGATCCAGGGGGTTTAAAGAAGGGGACGTAATATTCCTAAACTTTCTGACAAGCAAAATGATAAATAAATGAGTAAAATGAAGGGGGAAGGGGCATCAACTCAAAGGGGCACATTCATGGACTTGCGTACTAAAGCTATGTCACTTGGGTTTCAAAAGGGGTCTGCCCTCACCCCCCTCTCCTTCTCCCTAATAAATCCGCCAAAGTACATAATAGGCCCTGTAAACACATCATCCGTCTGGCTATCAGATGTAAGTATGTCGACGGTGCTCCGATGTCACCTCAATGATTTCTAGTCGATAAAACCTGCCCATGGTTGGTCATAATGATTCATCCCCTGACATGACCTTGGCATTCTACCTAGGGATTATATAGAACAAAATGAATGAATAATAGCAAACCATATAGTCCCACGTGACTGCTCAACCACAGATAGTAGTTCAGCTGAAAAAGGGTTATTTCCGACCGGTGAAATAATGCAAGTTCCTATCTTACAGTTATCAAAATGAGCATAATAAGTATACACTTCATCCGCCAAATGG
Source organism: Mesocentrotus franciscanus (assembly GCA_037976565.1). Lineage (NCBI taxonomy): Eukaryota > Metazoa > Echinodermata > Echinoidea > Camarodonta > Strongylocentrotidae > Mesocentrotus > Mesocentrotus franciscanus. The sequence continues at coordinate 5,402,222 of CP137677.1, read as the reverse complement.
TCATCGGGTTATACGATTATTTTCTCTTATGGCTTTTCATTGCGTTGATTACTTCCAAAGGATCAACTTCGAGAATAATAAATTGAAGAGGATTTCGCTTTATTCCTTTCTTCGTTCCTTAATTCCTTTCTTCTTTTCTTCAGTTGCAGTACAGGCCACCGTCAGGAGTATTGTCGTACTGCTTCTTTCATTCGTTTTATTTTCACGGTAAAAATAACTTCAGCCCGGCGGCTTTAATTGTTAGCTTGACTTGTCTGTTAGTATAATCTCTCTGTTTTACAATTTAAAAAAGAAAGAACTATAGGCTAGAGTAACTAGATCTTCACTTTTTCTTGGACAATCTTTTCCTTGGCCATGATGTTTTGACAATTTCCCAGGAGAAGGACTGAGCAAAAATATGCACAGTGGAAGAACACTGTGAGAAGTTGTCATCGGCAACGTCATCCCCGGCATCGTCGACCATGTGATTTCGGTGTCGGGGGAATCATTGAGGAGGTCAAAGTGTCGAGTTGACAGAAAACTGTCAACAACTGAATGTGAATGTTCATGGTAGTCTGCACTGTGCCAGTATGATGCTTAATATAATTATTCCCGAACCTCAGAGACTGTCAAGGTCAGACAGCCACAAAAAGGAGTTTGCTTTATAAAAAGCTTTAAAAATTGTTGTTGTATATATATATAAAGAGTTTATTACTGATCAAACAAACTTAAATATAATATATTCGAGGTGAACAGAAATTAGAGGAGCAAAGGATAGACAGGGAACGTTCAGTGAGTTCTGCATATTATTTTGTTGGTCTCTCTCTCTCTCTCTCTCTCTCTCTCTCTTCGTCTCTCTTTTTTCTGTCTGTCTCTCCTCCTCATATATCTCCCCCCCCTCTCTCTCTCTCTCTCTCTCTCTCTCTCTTCTTCATTCCTCTTCCCTCTTCCTCATTCTTCCCCTCCTTCTACCATCTCTTTCTCGGTCTCTCTTTTTGCTTTCTCTCTCTACTCCTCATATTTTACTCTCTTCTCTCTATATCTCTCGCCCTCCCTCTTCTTCTTCCTTCTCCTCCCCTCTCTCTTTCTCTTTCTCTCTCTCTCTCTCTCTCTCTCTCTCTCCGTTCCTCTCACCAATGATCCCCATGAGGTTAGCGAGTGATATGGATGTTGATGTCGGGATGAGTACGGTGATGACAACGATGCTAAGAATTGTGGTAATGAGGTACGGACGGTGGCGATGACGAAATCAAGAATGATAACCATATGGTCGATGATTGGTATGTTGGATCGGCACCCCAGAGAGGTGGAAGACATCCATTCACTGGAAAATAGCAAAGGGAGATCAGACCCCACCCCTTAAACTTAGAAAATCGACAAAAGATGAGATATTTCCTAAAACCTATTTATTTCATAAAACTTTGTATGCTTCTCCTTCTGATATATGATTCACAGCGTAATGTATATTCGTACACTTCATTATCATTTTTATTCTGTTGTGAAATATACATTATTAAGTTTAAACCAATGAAAGAACAATTTCTGTTATAACGACAGATGAATCAATAAATTGCAATTCATTTCAATTCAATTCTTATTCGGGGCTGTAACCTCAGAGACGCTCTTCCGCACTGTCGCTACGATTCCTCATGATCATGCCCCCCCCCCTTCCAAGGGCATGATAAAAAGTCGCCACCCCTGTTTGTATGGTGCTTTCTCTTATGTTTGTATAAAAGAGAGGGAGAATTGGGTGATTCAGAGATTATAGAGACAAGGACGCAATGAAAAAACCCAAATGGAATTAAAGCAAACACACTGGTTTTAAAACATCGCAGATAATAGCATATTTTGATAGCTTTGATTTGAGAAATAGGCACATTGACGAAAGTTAAGAGTTGATAAGAAATATGATGGCTATAATTTCAATTTTGTGCAGATATCAATGTTTTCTTGCATAGCCTTGGTATTCTATATAATGCCTCCACGTGCTTTTTTCATTTATAGTTGAGCAGACATACGTCGTGTTTCTATGACGACAGATTGTGCTAAGTGCATTAGTGATAGTTGTTAGAGTTCATATTTTTAAATTTGAGAAAACAAAACTTCATTTTGTTTCCAAAATGCAAGCTTGCAAACAACCTTCATATTCTTTAAATTGTGTATGAAATTTAATCATGTTTTGTATGACTCAAGTTAACCAAACTATGAGTTCCTTTAAACGTTTGGTGGATGGCTACACGCATCGATCTGATCTGCATTCTGGGGGTAGTCGGTATAAATTCAGCAATGAATCATCTCAAAATAACAAGAAAAACTTGAGAGGTTGAAAGAAGCTGTTACTCCAATGCTTTTAAAGGAATCATTAGAATCACGCTTTACGAGTGTAATAGATTATATACAAAGCATAATTATTGTTGATGATAAACGCATAGGTCAAGCATGACATGTATAAAAACCCATGGAGATATAATAATAATAATAATAGCTAGTTCTTATATAGCGCTTTGCAGGACCGAAGGCCCTCTCAAAGCGCTTTACAGATATATATATGTTATTACCCCGGTCATCGGATTCAGGCTTACCCGCACACAATGTATGCACATTCTCCACTCCCTGGGGAGCATTCCAGCCAGGCGTCATTTTTACAAGCGCACACTTGCTAATCTAAGCACATTAGCTTTCGCATCCTACCGGGTACCCATTTAACACCTGGGTGGAGAGTGGCAAATGTAGATCAATGTCTTGCCAAAGGACATTAGTGCCGCGTGGGACTTGAACCGCGGACCTTGTGATCCACAGTCCGGTGACATATCCACTCGTCCACGAAACGACACGACACCAAGGAACTCCAAATTGTATCACCACCGCCACACCCCATAATCTCATATACTCACTCTTCAGTTAGGTTCACCAACCATGTGCATATTCCAATCATTTTCTCTTTAAAGGTATAGAGCAATCGGTCCATGAAATTAAAAGCGGCATGGTATAGGCCTATTATTGGCCGTATTATTTATGCCAGTGACTCCAGCGTGGTATAGGCTGATAATTGGCCGTATTATTTTATGCCAGCTATTCTGGCCGGTGTTTGGTATTAGTGGTAGCATACGGACATTGTCATGCATGGCCTGTATGCAAACCAGCATGTCATCTAGATTGTAAATGGTGACATGCAGAGAGAGAGAAAGAGAGATGGACAAAGAGAAAGAGAGAGAGAGAGAGAGGTGGAAAGAGAGAAAGTGAGATAGAGAAGAGAGATTGACAGAGAGAAAGAAGGAGAGAGAAAGAGAGAGAAAGATTGAAAGAGAGAAGAGAGAGAGATGGACAGAGAGATGGAAAGAGAGAAAGAGAGAGAGAGAGAAAGAGTACAACCAGGGGTAAATCAGGTCTTGAAATAGGAATGGAGTTGGTTTACTTAATAATATACTTTGTTTCCTTCTTTGTTTCCTTCTTTCTTTCTTTCCTTTTTTTACTTTGTATTTATTTATTTATTTCTATATTATTAATTTTTCTTCACATATAATATTTACCAATTTAATTATTAATGTCTTCTTTAATCGTAGTTAAAAGCAGGATAGTTATTGTCAGAGCCCCATGGGTCTGCTTTGCAGGGGACCCTTTAGCGAATGAAAAGTCGTGAGCACACGGGGGAAGATAAGTGAGGAAAGAGTAAATGTGTAGCAGAAGAGGATTTAAAAAAGCTGCAGAGATAAAGAATATAAGGAAAAGAACAAAATATGTGAGAAAACTACATGTAATAAAGAAAATGATAATAGGAAAAGGGAAATAGGAGAAATATATGAAGCTCTAGAAGGGTAAGAAAAATAATATGACGTCAATGTCAAACAAAAAGAAATAAAAACAAAACTTGCAATTACCACAAGAGAATCATAAGGAACTCTGCTAAACCACGATAATTATATAGTAAAGCACAAGCCATATGCGTCTTGATTATCACAGTGGGATATTCGACGCTTTAAATGTATCGATATCAAGATATAATTGTATTCCATGGCGTCCCGAATAGCCCGTGAACTATTATTTATTTTCAAGACTCTTTGCAACGACACCGCAAATGCAGGATATTTTTTGGAATACATGTAATATCTTCTTTGTTTTTCTGTATTCCTCTACACTATCTTGTTACGGGAAAAAATGATATAGCTGATTGGATCTGTGCCATATATGAAAATGTAGCAAAGGCAACAAAATTGTTTGATAAAAGAAGTCCTGAAAAATGTTTGACTTTTATTCCGGTATTTTCGTCATTGCTTTTCTGCTTCTTCTTTTCTCTGTATGACTGTATTCTCATTTCGTGTTCAACTATGCGGCAATCTACTAACCAGAGAGGGAGAGAGAGAGAGGGGGAGAGAGAGAGTGAGAAAGAGAGGCGAGAGGAGAGAAAGAGAGAGAGAGAGAGAGAGAGAGAGAGAGAGAGAGAGAGAGAGAGAGAGAGAGAGAGAGAGAGAGAGAGAGAGAGAGAGAGGGAGAGGAGAGAAAGAGAGAGAGAGAGGTAGAGAGAAGAGAGAGAGAGAGAGAGGAGAAAGAGAAGAGAGAGAAGAGGGAGAGAGAGAGAGAGAAAGAGAGAGGGGTGGATACGGAGAGAGTGAGAGATAGACATAAAGGCCCGAATTCACAAAGGAGGTTTGTCGACAAACCTGGTTTATGTGCGTCATATGACGCGTTTCGATGCGTTTCAGACCAAAGTTCAGACAAACCTTGGTCTGAAACGCGTCAACGCGTCATA
>CP137677.1:5346103-5396996 GCA_037976565.1 Mesocentrotus franciscanus | reverse complement strand
TCGAAACGCGTCATATGACGTACATAAACCTAGGTTTGTCGACAAACCTCCTTTGTGAATTCGGGCCAAAGAGATTTGGAAATAGAACATATTAGTGACAAAATGGAGAACATATAGCTGGAGAGAAAATGTAACAAAAGTGGAAGAAACTATACAAAATGTACGTTAATAAGTAATACAAATCTTCAGATGTAGGGAATAAGGTGTACAAGTTTGAAAAGTGCTTTCGTGGAACCAACTTGGTTATAATCGAATCAATTCCTTTAATCTAAAAATTTCCCAAGAATAATTGTAAAGTTTTGATGGTGGAAGAGAATATCGGATATTTGATTTGATTTGATTTGATTTATTGGTTTCTGCTTCTTTTTTTTCATCATACATTTTCATGAATATAATATGTTTTGATACAATGTTATAGCTCACTCGATTAATTTTTAAACATGTTAAATGTATTTGTTTCCCAGTGTCTGTGAATAGAGTAGAACTATTCTCATGTGAAATGGCTGAAGGAATTGAACATTGACGTAGAGTTGGTCTGGACATAGAGGGGGCACCTGCACAAGGGGGGTGCACTGTTCTTGTTTGGTGGATAAAATAGAAATTAACGAGGCCATTGGTTTGGGAAAGACCCCCCCCCCCCGCTCCCTTTGATTTACTCAGAGGAGCACATTAGGTTTCTAAAAGAAAATCCGTCTTTACCTCCGTTCACAGTAGCAGCATCTCATGATTGTAATTGTCCAAACTCACATATCATGCTTTTCTAATCATCAGTTACCTCAATCGTCTCTCGTAATTACGAGATAAATTACACAACATGACAACAAACTTATGAAATCGTTTAGCCACACCGTTAATTACGCGTAAAATTAAAATGATAAGGGCCATATTTTGGCAGCTTTAAACCAATCTTAATAAGCGTTGGCCCTGCATGGTTTAACATGGTAAGACCATTAAAACCATACAGCAAAAATCATGAAACCATCGAAGAATTCTAACTTCAGCTGTTTTCTTGATAACTTTTAATTCATACTTCTGCTTTGTAAATATTGTTTTCTATGTTCTAGTTTTTGCCGAACAATTTTGTTTTAATGATAATGATAAACCATCGCCAACCTCACATTTATATTAGAATACTATTCTGCCTTTGATAACTTTGTTTAGATTTATTATAATCAGATAATGCCTAATCCGATATGACATTGTTAGTTAGTATAGTGCTGAATCTCATCTCCTCTTCAGAGGCGCTGAACTGACAGATTAAAAACCTACTGTTCTAGTCTTAACTACTTGTAACTATAATTGCCTCTGCATGTTTTCAATCAACTAGGTAGTAGATTTATAACATAAAAAATATAAACAAGACGTCATCGGGAATGGATGTGAAACGTCGCAAGCTTAAACAAAGTAAAGCCAGTTGACTTGGTTATAACAAAAAAATTGTGTCATTAATGTTATCCGTTGTAAGCATTATTTCGTTATGTCGTAGAAGTACTATTTACCTTTTGAAATTACATGTTAAAATTAATCTGACCAAAAGATTACTTTGATAATAGTTCGGATACTCAATACCTATACTTTTGCTTGTCATGCTCTTTTTATTTTTACATCATTATTTTAACATCATTATTTTAACACTTGCTTATACCCCATCTTTAAAATTTGATATGCACTTTTTCCTTTCGATAACATATTGATACAGTATTGTGCTCCCACCCCCGCCACCGAAAAACAATCAACCGGATCCACCACAAAGTAACCTTCATGATCCTGCCTCTCCCTTTGTATTCGATGTTCTCATTATTCCATCAACCATACACCTAAGTCTCCGCTTTTCCTTGGCCTTATCAATCTTCTTATTCCTAAAAAAAACAAAATGACCTATACCTTTCCAATACTCCGGGATGTGCTCAATTTGATTTTCACTATGTCTTCGATATCGATCTCAAACGATACGCCACCCCAAGACAAAATGGAGCCATCGATAGGTCGGTTCCTCACGCCGAATTACATCCTGTACACACTCCATTAGAGTTTCTAAATTAATCATGCAATATAAAGACTGTGGGATGAAAAGGGGCAATCAAAATGTAGATATATAATTGTCCATTCTTGAGGAATTATCTGATCTGGTTTGCATAATTATGACTGGGAAGATACAGTAAATATGACTCTCATGCGCTTTATGCAGTTATATCTTACAATCTTAAACAAGCCTACTAGTGTACCTTAAAAATTATAGCACTAATTGCTATCTGAAGGCCTACTTAAAACCTCTGTTGGTAAATTAAACTATTCTCCTATTCCTTTTCCCTTCCTCCTATCCATCAACCTCTCCTCCTCATCCTCCTTTTCTTCTTTCTCATTCTCCCATTCTTCCCTTAATTTCTCATCTTCTTTTCCCTGTTCAGCTCCTCCTCATCTTTCTCTATATACCTCCACCCCTCCTCTTTCTGCTATTTCTTCTCTTTTTCTTTATATTCCTTTTCATTCATCTCTAATTAGTTCTCCCGCTCCTCCACTTCATCATTCTCCTCTTCTTCCTCCTCCTCCTCTTCCTCCATATTTCCCCCTTTCCTCCTTCCATCCTCTTCCACGTTCTCTTCTTCTTCTTGTTTTTCTTCGTTTGCTGCTGTTGCTCCTCCTGCTCCTCCTGCTCCTCCTGCTCCTCCTGCTCTTCCTCCTCCTCCCCTCCTCTATCCCTCCTCCTCCCTCCTCCTCCTCCCTCCTCCTCCTCCCCTCCTCCTCCTCCCCTCCTCCCCCTCCTCCTTTTCCTCCTTCTCCACCTCCTCCTCCCCGTCTCCTTCTCCCTTCCCTTCTCCACCTCTTCCCTCACCACCAATATGTCGTTACAGCACGATAATAACTAGATCATCGCTATTAGAAACCGGATGGTTTTTGAAGATCGTTTTTCACGGGTTCACTAATATGCTGACAGGCACATAATGATTTTACACGTTTGGTTAAATAATGGCATAATTATGATCATTAATCATATCGAACAGCATATTCATAAAATATATATTATTCCGCTTGACAGTATTATTGCTTCTTACAAAAAGAGGTTAATGGCAACTGTAGATTGAATAATTAATTTCGTAATTGAATAAATTAATATCAATATTATTTTCTCTCCTCTTTCGGATGGTTGAATTTGGCATGCCCAAGAAATCAATCATTCAGTGGAGCAATATCACATCACAGAAACCAAACAAAAATACGCAAAGTTTATAGAAACCTCACTAAAAATAACTGCATTCCAAAAAAAAATAATTTAAAGGAATATATCAATATTCAATTTCTGTCTCAATTTCGGTTTTATTATAAAAAAGAACATGGCAAAAGTCCGGAGACTAATATTGTCATATTCACAGTAAAATAATGTATATTGCCATATAGTATAGTTCAATAATACCTAAAAAGAAGAAAGTGACTTCATGCATAAAAAAGATCATCTTAATCAGAAATTGTTATATTGAATTCAATTGGATAATTTTTACAAGATTAATCTAAAATGGATGCCAGTAGTTTTATTTTAAAAGGAAAATCCTTCATGACGATGAAACAAATTCATTTATAACAATATTTATTGAAGAATTGGCAATTCAGAATAATAGTCAATTTTGAAAAATAAAAAATATACCAATTTCTCACATGTAATTACGTAACAAATTGTTCATCTTGAAGTCTTCTATTTCTTAACTGTCACATAATAGTAAAGGCAGATATATCACCATAGACCTGACACATATATTGGCAGATCCAGGGGCGATATGGCCGCCCCTCTCCTAATAAGATTTTTTTTTTTAATAACAAATTTTAGCGATTAAAGAGGGGGTAAACAAATCATTGAGAGTGCCGGTGATATTCCCGAAAACATGTTCCTGGCCCTGGGAAAAGTGATGGCCAGAAAAATGTCAAACCCCTTTTGGACAGTCCTAGAATCGTCCCTGCTTATAAATTGTATATAAGCAATTGAGAACTTTAAAGCAATCACGCCATGTTTATTGCGAAGGTTATGTCGCTAGCGAGAAATTGACCACATGCCCTCTCTTGTATGAAGCACAAGACGACTTCGGTGATATAAAGCTCTGTTGTTTATGCCTCGATTTCATTTTAAAAGAAATCAAATTCTATGTTCTTATATTAGAATGCAGAGATAGCATAGAAGTACCGATTTATCATGATTGTACATGACCTGCGTAGTAGATCGAGTGTTTAATAACCAGTGACATAATTTATCCCTGGATTAGCTATCATGAGCGATGTTGTATTTAAATGATGCACTTAAACTCTACATTCATACATAACTTGTGTCTAATGGGGTGATTATGTGCATTACTCATCCCTACGTGTAGAACAAACTGAACAATCCTTTAAAAACATTTCTGTGTAGTTTTTCTATTGTTGTCGCAGTTTGTAAATGGTACATTTTTCAAGGATGAAACGTATATTTCTAGCCTTTTATAATTTATCATCATGAAAATGACGATCTGAGAGTCTCATGGTATAAGGGAGTACTGAAGAGGGTGAAATTTGTCGAGACTGGGATTTTCCGAGGAATTTCTGCCAGTCTCTTTCCCGAGTGGTGGAGGGGGGGGGTTGTTAGCAAGCAAAAAAAATAAAAAAATAAAAAAATATAAAATATAAAAAAAAAAAAAATCCGAAAATAATATTGAAAATTATTTTCCCAACAGGAATACCACCTGCCCTAAGGCCCTCACACTGGGGGTGAGAGAAGAGAGCGTTTAAAAAAGATCTTGATTTTTTAAATTATTAATCTGGAATTATTTCCCCGCGGGATTCCGCTGGCCCTCTCGAGGTTAAACAAAAAGATGGGGCACTTTGGCTTTCTTTACCACTACAAAGACTATAGTTCTTTGTTTTTTTTCTGTTTATTACGTTTCCATAAATTAAGGGCGGTCGATTCGCCTTCACCATTTTCCTGAATCCGCATGAGTGACATGTGTGAAGTGCAATTTTTCAATCTTTATTATAATCGATTTCCCCCATTTTTATTTATTTAAAAAAAAAAATCGAAAAACACAGGAAGAAGACTTCCCTGTCTGGACAAACGTCATATCCATATCAAACGGGTAAAAACAAAAGGAGAAACAATTATGAAGGTTAGAATTTATTTGAATATTGAACAAATATTTACCTCAGGCACGCAACAGATGGGTTTTTTGCAGATGTCACATTTTGTATTGGCATTCTCAAAGGGATACATAAAACACAACCCAATATTTTGGAGTCGATGATCATTATTACTATGCTTTCGATTTGGAATGAGAAATACCGGTTTTATTCCTCCATAACATTTAGAAATATAGAACTAAACGAAACGAAACAAACAAAAAAGGGAATGCTTGTGGCTGCATGACTTTGTGTACATCGTTTATCTTCCAAATTGTATCGAAAAGTATTTTAGAAGTGTAACGTGATATTACAGGCAAAAAGTGTAACATTTTATCCTAATGTATGTATTGTCATGGAAATGAGAAAAAATACGGCTTTAATAGACTTATGAGGTAACTAATCATGTTGAATTGCCTCTCTGTATTAGAAATGTATTCATCATCATAATCATAATACGGCAATCTTGACACTTCCAATAAAAAAAACTAATTTGGTAATTTACCACCGTGAGGACGTTTTGAGGGGCTAAAACATGAAAAAAGTGACGTTTTAAAAACACTTTGTAGGAAGTCTCAGTTTAAACATATTTTCAAGCGTATTTTTATGCATTTAAAAAAAAAAATTATTCATTTTATTTATCCGTCTTTGTAAGGGGGGGGTCACCCGTCTCCTGATAAACGCATGTGACAATGGATACGATTCTTTTACAAGAACTAACGCATCAAACTTGGAAATGAAATGAAGACATTGGGAATGAAATGTCTTGCAATTGAATTCAGACGAAAGTTTTAAGTCTTTTAATTATCATTTGGCTTAATATATTTTGTTCTATTTTCATTCATTGATTCATTTTTGTAGGGGGGGGGGGTTAACGTCTCCCGAAAAACACAAATAACAGATGTGGATTGGCCTACTTAAACAGGAACTCACGCATTAAACTTGGAAAAGGATTATAAACATATTTTGAACGAAATAGCTTGGAATCGAATGCAGTCGAACGTAATTTTATTCGATTTTGATACTATTATCTAAGTTTTCAGGGGGAGGGTGGAGTAACGTCTCCTAATATAGTGACAGATGAAACAAAAACAAAAACAAATATGGGGATCAAAATGGCTTGGAATGAAATGCAGACGAACTTTATTTTTCACTTTCATATCGCATTCAAGTAATCAGATGACTCATTCCGTAATCATACAGTTGAAGGACTGTATTCAATTTGTTTGTATTTCGTTGTTGTATTTGACAGCCAAATAGTATTGAGGGAAGCTCTCAGAGTCGTCAGAGGCAAATTTATTAAGATAATTTTATAGGATTTAGAATCATAACTGAGTGAGAAGGCATTCCATTCCCCGTCTGAGTGAGAGAGAAATAAACTGTTTTTAGATGAGCGTTGTCACGAAAAAAGCACCGTGTGATTTATGTCACCCTCTCACCATCGATTTCCTATCTATTTTCTCTCGTCCATATGCCACAGAGAGAGAGAGAGAGAGAGAGAAGGGAGAGAAAGAGAAACAAAGAAGGAGAGGGACACGGAGAGGAGGACAGAGAGAGAGAGAGAGAAAACAAAGAGAGAGAGAGAGAGAGAGAGAAAACAAAGAGAGACAGAGACGGAGAGACAGAGACAGACAGACAGACAGACAGAGACAGAGACAGGCGGAGAGAATGTCGACAGCTGTTTGAATTGGTGTGGTGAAAAGCAAAATATACAAATATTTAGACAGGCAGATAAACTATTCTGGATTTTGAGTGTAATTGGGCTTAAAACGACTTGGCAAACGAGCTAACAATCACCATTGGTATTTTCTTCTATGGATTTATGGAATTTATCTATGTTAAGTTTTTTTCTAACGCAATATCTTTGGACTTCGGTAGTAATAAGGCCACAAATTGCAGCAATAAACAGTTTTGACGCTATTCCATTGGGCTCCTTAATCTCATAAAAATAACTAACATTGAAATTATTTTGAATTCTATTACAATGCCTGCTTCCAATCCCAAGGTCCATTCCTCTCCTCCTCCTTCCCTTCCTCCTTCTTCTCCCCCTCTCTCTCTCTCTCTCTCTCTCTCTCTCTCTCTCTCTCTCTATGTCTCTCTCATTCACCTTTGAAAGTAGTCGAGAAAATGCAATAACGACAAGCTACCGACAAATCACAAAGATTAGCGTTCAACATTTATTTGAGGTTTATCACATCAAGTTTCAAAGCAAACGAAAACAATGCCCAACTTGTGTATGGAACGCAACCATCACATCAGAACAGAGCTCAATCTAAAATGATGTTTTCCACTCGATTATGATCAAGACTTCAAATGCAAAGCAGGTCCTATGATATGTATTGAAACAAAGCTTTCTCTCTTAAATATCACAAAATATAAAACGAATCGACATACCTAGTTTGGATTAATTCTACCGCGGTCACACCGACTCGACCAACACCAGACCGGTAATAACCCAAACAACATACATGAATGGCCAAGAACGTGTCGGTTTAGAATTGGTTTGGCGGTGTGACCGAGGTTCTAGGCAGGCTCTATTTAGCTTTTTTGCATTATGTGCTATTATGTGTGCACTGAAGTTATATTAATAACACCATAATCCACAAAATTTGCTCATTTTTATATAAATACTAAGCTTGTTGATGTATACAGGGTTAAGAGTGATATCTTATATAAACATACAGCATTGTAGTATCATAACAATTTTGGATATATTGCTTACAATGGGTGGTTGGATCCATACTCGTCCAATGCTAGCAGCGCTAACATACACATTGATATGCTGCTTGAAAGCTTGTGGTCCTGTAATACAAAGCTTGTATAATACCATCAACATTGATTTTTTTTTCTTCTCAATTATAACATGTACTGCTTTTGCACTTCAAGTCTTACATGAAGATCAACGTGTATTTAGTGAGGTTACCATTCCCCAGGTTCTTACCTTGAACATTGATATAAATACATAATAAAACTGTGAAAAAATACACAACTAAACTGCACAGAAAAGAGTGCCTCGAATCTTTACATATTAGAATAGGAATGTTGTAAAGCGAGTTCCAAAAATAATGAATTCTCAATTTTCTCTTTTTTTTATCTCAAATATTCTACCTAGAGAAAAAAAAAACTTGCATTCAAATCATGCTTCACTGGAAAAATACAAACACTTCATTCAAAAGATGTATACACTGTACTATATATATAGTAATAAGAATAATAAATGTCACAAAAGTTCTATGAAAAATATATCAATATGGCTACTAAGAGTTGTATAAAAGTCTGCCCAAGAAAAACAGGCAAAGAGGATGTTAAGCTCTAGTGAAAAATAGAAAGGGAAAGAAAACTCAAAACGAGCAACAAACAACTGTCATAGCATAATCACACTACAAAACTACAAAAAATTCACTGATTCAAATGATTTTTTTTCTTTCTTTTTTTGGTTGGAAATTTGAAGTTTAAAATCACATTTTTTCTATCATCTGTTTTTTTTTCTTCTTCAGATTAGAACTGTTTCATATTTCATTACAAGTTAAACGAAACGCCAATTTACCAACAATAAAACCAAACAGAAATATCAGAGCAAACAAATTCAAACTAAATGACAAAGCATCATTTTAGATTTCAGTATGAGCCACACTCTAAAATAACCCACCTCATTTTTTTTTAGACTACCGGTAAGCTTTCATTATGCTGAAGGAAAAATATTTTAAACAAAACCCTATCTATGCTCTTCAAAAAATGACTAAATCATTTCATATTTATCCACACAAAAAAAACACTTGCAACCTCTAAATGACCCAATGAAATATAAATTTTCTACATATTTATGGATTGTGGATAAGGGATACTTTTGGAGCAAACAAACTTTAATGATTTATTGCAGTTGTTGTTTTTTCTTCATAATAATGCACAGCACTATCATAACAGAAATTGATCCATTTGAAATCACATCAATTAACAAGGTGGTCAAATATACAAAAGTTGAGCGTGACTATGCCAAGTGACTGGCTGTTGGAATATCAATTCCCACACGTATTTTGTAACGAACTCCCAGTAGATAAAGACAGCTATCTACAGTGTATAGTATTTAACCAAGTAATTTCCACCCAGTAAAAAGGATGCATGTAAAACAGAATATAACATGACAATTTCCCCTATTTCTTTTTAAAAGGAAATGAATACTGTACGAGGGAGGGAAAATAGAATGTTACAGAATGAGAAAGAAAAAAGAAAAAGAGAAAGTGATGAAGGTGAGAGACAGACCACATGTTTACTTATTTACATTAAGTAAATAAAAAATTCCAACAATCCGAAAATGCATTCAGAACACTTGTATGCAAAAGATCATCTTTAAAATGATGAAACTGTAAAAAGCTAGCAAAGATATCCTTCATATAAAAGCTAAAGTGAAAATATCTTGTTATGCAAAATGTAACAAAATGGAAGAGCTATGCTGAACTCTGCAATAGTCATTATGGCAAATAAAGCAAACACTGTTTGATTAAAAAATGTTAGGTTTCAAAATACCTTTGTATCACATTGACAGGCAAATTACTGTTTTAGAAGCCATGAATATCATGTTCAGTTTAAAACAATTACAAAGTAAAATCTTAAATTTAACCATACAGAGAAAATGAATTTGATTTGATAACTGAACAAGATAAAGATAAAGAGGTTCATTTGTTTCTTCTTTTCTTCTTCTTCTTCTTCAAAAAAAAGACTGAATGCATAATAAATCCACAAATTCCTTATTTTTAATCAGGTTGAAATGGATGAAAAGAAAGTTCATATCAAAATCATTAGGGCTAAAGGCAATAACTTAAAATAGATTGTAGAAAAATTATTGATTCATCTTATATTGCACTGAAAGAAAAAAAAATGAAACAAAATCCATTCAGAATGCAACATCCACACAAGAATTATATGAACCTCTGACCTCTGACCTCTATACGCTCACACATACAAATCACATACTACATTGTACAGTGTAGCACCAGATATAATAAGACATGTAATATCTACTCCATACATACACTACTACCCGCTTAGTGTATAACCCTATATGAAAACATTGGCAAAAATTGTTCAAAAACACACAAGAAGGTAGAAAAGATTTCACAATAAGTAAGCAGTTCAATAACAATTTGCTAGAAAAAATGCAGAAAATCGATTACAACTTCTGAAAACCATATATATTAACTCTGTCTTTATATGAACAAACTATCCAATAATAAAAAGTTTAATACACACTCTGGAAAACGGGCAATGTGAAAATGTTCTCAAAGTTTTTTTTTTCTTTTCAATTTTTATACCATTAAAGAAAAATAAAAAATTACAAACTCTGAATCACTTTCACTTTGCAAATCGATAATGTTATATAAATAATCAAAATACATGCATATATATAAATTTCAGTGAGAAAGGAGTCTTTTCTTCAAAAATGTAATACTAAAGCATTTGCAAAATGTGTACCAAATGTTATAGTCTAAATTATTAAGAAAATTACTGGTTTTGTATAAAAGTTAAGAGAGACAAATATATTGTAGCAATTGTAAACTGTTACTAAAATACTGTACCAAGAAAAATAGGTATAGATTCAAACATATATATGAAATACATTTGTTCCATGAGAATATATGCTAAGAAATATTTATATAAAAAGCAAAAAGCTGAAAGTCTTCTCTCTGTTTATTTTCCCTCACTACATTCAAACACTCATGCACACATACAATTATCACATAAATTCAATAAAAATATTGTTCTACAAAAACTTCAAAATGACATCTATTCATTCACAATCCATTGCCAAAAACATGGCATTAAATACAATAACTAGAAAAAATAAAAGGCTGCAATATCTGCAAATCACACAAAGTAACAATTGACAAATCTATTGCAATGAAATGTCGAAAACCTGTAACCACATAAAATCAAATTTGTATTATTAGATTCAATAATGCATGTCCAATATTCTTTATTCATATGGGCAGAGACAACACCACACTGAGATACATACAGACTATATATGTCCTCTTTTGTATATAAATATTTGTCTCACAGCTGACATTTACTAAGCCTTGATTTCGACTAAATATCAAGATAACCATTCACAGAAAATGTGAATACAAGTTTAATAGGAGATTAAAGCTGCGACAAGGGCAGGGCAGGGGGGAAATCACAGAACTGTTCACTATTAAACAATGCCCAACATTTATTTACCTCAATCTAAATTTCTGTCACATATATATGTAGTAATATTGTGTCAACATGTCAGATTATACATTGTTTGTTTGTTTGTTATACCTTCCTATACTATCCACAACAGGGTGCTTTTCATGCAGAACAGACAACAGTAACCACTACTAACATGTACATTATAAATGCATTGTAACTCCACCTGCTTTATGCCTTAGAACAATTTCAAACACTCCAAGAACACAGACCAAACAGTTACATCGGTTATATCTTACCTTTTGTCACACATTGACATGAACATCAATCAAATCTACAAGGCTCCCATATTGTTTGCTTCATTCATTTCATGCAGTACATACATGTTTATGATTGCGCACTCATTATTTTCCATCGAGATGATGAATGTCCAAGTTTGGATAGGTAAATACTAGGAAAGGATAACAATAAACAAAAACAGTTACTTTTTCATTCACTTTTTCTCTTTTTTTTTAAATAACAGCACTAGGTTGTTGTTGTTGTCTTTTTGGTGAAAATTACCACTTTGTTTCCTGTATTTCAGAGATAATTTCATCTTTTTTATGCAGCAATCTTTCCCAATCTATCGTTCTTCTAATGTATGTTTTACAAAAATAACGAAAAAAGAACATTGCACAGTGGACTAAATAACTTGTGAATTAAAAAAATATTTTGAAAGGTTACAATATCATCTATCTAATCTATACGTCAGTAGAACAGGTCTCGCTGAAAGAAGTAATGACTAATCGTCCATTATAACTTGCTCTCTGGCAATACTCTGTTTTTCTGTAGAATGTTGATAATATGTTGCTATACATACACACACAGACACATTGATACATGAATAAAACAGTGAGTATGAACAGCAATAATGAGAGAATGATAAGATTCTGACCTCTACAGTGAATATATACGTTTAATCTGATATAGAATATACTGTGCAGACAAATACCTCACTTCTTCATTCTAATGAACTCCAACAAAAGAAATGTGACTATCAACACATTATCCCAGCTCTAAAAAGAAAATAATCAATCCCTGACACAATAGCATATTTTCTATTCACTTCATCTCCTCTTTTTTTTTTCTTTCTTTTTTTTTTGCAATCACTGAACCAGCGACACATTTATCTACTTTTTTTTCCAAAATAATTTTAGAAATATATATATAAAGAATACATAAAATACGAAAATAATGAAAATGGCGTTCTATTTGTTAGGTGTGTACTGTGATTACACAAATTGCACTGAAATAATATTTAAATAGAAGCTTTGGCATTAACTTTCAATTTTTATTTTTATTCAGGAAAATTAATCTTTCCTGGCCTCAAATGAATGAATTTTTTTGCAAGCAAACGCTAGATTTTTCATTGTTCTTTAACTTTTTAAGAACAACTTCGACAAATGCCCAATGCTCTATTAGGTCCATGTAAAAAAAATGTGTGCAACTTCTTTATTGAAAAAATAAAATCTGTCATATATTAGATGTCTCCTTTGCACAAATATGGCAAGAATCCATTCCTATGAAGGGAAATTAAATAATGGAAAAAACAGAACCTTGAATTCTATCGATAGCTCATCTGAGCAATGAACATTTTCTTCTTCACAAGGTATTTCACATTACCATTTCATCAGCAAAATACAGACGAGTGTTGTGACATGTAAAAGGAATCATATACCTGGCTATGGTACAGCTGAAAGAACAAACAAGCCACACACATGAACACTAATATCTTAGGAGCACTACATCAATTATGCCACACTAGTCATATCACTGTCCAAAAATTTGAGTCAATCAATCAAAATCTTTAAAAAAGGAAAAAGGAAAAAAGAAAGGAAACTGAAATCACATCACACAATGCCTCATCAAAAAAACACTCTTTTTTGTATATTGAAAACTGAATAACACAAAATGGCAGACGAAAACAACCCCCGGATTGGTCTACCACACAAAACTACACTTGAATTATGTCTGCCAGATCCCTTCACATCATCGTTCTTTCATCCCGTCATCTGCTGTAGATGTGAACGCTTCTTCACGCAAGGAGGCCCTCTGGAGGGGGTCTACCAACGGAAAGGGAACGAGCGTGGTCTATCACCTCCTTCCTTGACTAGGGGTTTGTGAAACTCCCTGCCTGGACGAGAGTGGATGGTGGCCCAGCAGAATTCACAGTAGTATTGTAGGCAGGTCACGTTGGCGCAGAAGAAAGGCGCAAACTTTCCTCCGCATCGGGTGCCCTGGCATTCATCACACATCTGATCATCAAGCACGTACGGCTTCACTTCAACCTGAACAAATGAAAACAGGGAAAGGTCAAAATTTTGAAGTATGCATCAGGGTCAGTGTTATTATGGGCAGTAAGGTACATGTACTACATGTAGTAACCAAGAATTATACCCAAAATGAAGAAAAAATCCTCTGCAAAAGGGAATTTATGAGTACATGTCAACTTACATGGTTCTTTATCTTTCTGAGTGTTTTGAAGTTAATATTTTAACTGGTTAACTGAATGAAAATTGAAACACATTCAAGGAAAACACTTTTGCTAGTAAGGAATTTATGATAAAATATGTTGGAGGTACAGAAGACATTAGAAAAATGTTTAATATAACCTTCGTAATATGCATCAAACAAAAGAGTCTTCGCCTCAAATACAATGCTAATAATGAGATAAAGATACTATGTGTCAGAAAGCCATACCTTCTGCATGTTAGCAACATGTAGTCAAAAGAGATATTTATACAATCACATTTACTACATATGCTTGCATCAAGTGTGTAGTAGTAACAGTATGGTGTACATGTACGACTGCAATATGTAGAATACACGCATGTCCAGAACTCAACTTCTGCAATATCACATGTGTAGTACTGATAAGTTTTAGATATATGACAATCCAACACTAACAAATGCATAAATCTTCACATGTTGTAAATCAAGATAACTGCTGAACATTCATCAATTCGATTCTCCTTGTAAACTATGACATTTATCCTTGATAATTATATATGTATGTAATATTACATCAAACCTCATACAATAATGGAATTTAGTCAGTTATGTACATTATCAAAACATTGAAAATTCCCCCACCACTTTGAAAAGAGCCATTGATGTTACTTCATCACCTATGTGAGGTGTACAGGCAGCCATATGGCCGTCTAGCTCTCCACTCCCACTCATCTCCTGCAGATGACTACTCACGCACTTGTGACGTAGACCAAGGGATTTTCATTGCACTTAGCATTCACTCTAATGCATGTGTGTCCTATATTTAGGCTTTGCTCTCAGGCAGTGCAACGTGAGCATGTAATCCGCCATGTAACGTGCAAGGCTCTAATCAACATAGGATATATGCTCGTATATTACTCCCCAACATACTGAAATGTTAAGGAGTAATATGTGCGGCATCTTTGAGGTTTATATTTGTCAATTGACACATTTAAGTGTCAATATGTAGGTATGTCAATATGTAATGAATTATATTCATATATTAGCTACTGTAGGAAATCCAACTACCACATATGAACTGCATGCAGGCAATATACAGAAGCTAGTCCAAAATGAGGAAGGGCAGTATCAAATTAACCATATAGGCATTGGAGAGTTGTATTCTATGGAGAATCTAAAATCTAAATCCTATTTCAAAGTCAGAGGATTTTCTTTTTAATAACACTAGCATCAGAAGTGGAGGATAATGATACTTTTCATGCATTACAATAATGATTCTATAACGAATGAAAGTGAGTGCAGTTACTATAGCAACCAAAGAACAGTCATTCTGCCATGAAGCAAGCCCTCTTTGTTACACATACATTTAATGAAGGTTGCTATATCAACAGCTCTCTGCAGTGAGTGGTATTGAATATGATGGATAAGTTATGTAGCAAGTGAGTGCAAAGGGTGTGTGGGTGTAATTCAATTTGGGCAGTGTGTAGGCATAACTTTTATTCACTCTACAGCCTATTAATTTGACTTTCTATCCATGAACATGTACATGTAGGCCTATAATTAAGCTATACCACTTTTGCATGACTGAAGAATAATTATATCTGGTATTCACTATTCAATTAATTCATTGACTAGAGATAAGTATTTTCTGTCATGTAGTCAAGTAAATATCAAGACCGTTTTATTATTTTAAAAAAAAAAATTTAACATTTAATTGGTAGATTTAACCTTAACAAACTTGGTCTTACAATCAAGAAGGGGGAAATACTTATATATTCATATCAGATCAATAATCTAATGTCTAAACAACTCTGTTCGTCTCCTTGGGGGAATCTGAAATCTACTTTTTACCTGACATCTACTTTCTAATAGTCATATCATCTGTTGTTATAATAAACACACAAAATGATGGATGATTACGGTCATTCTCTTAATACAAATCTATTTTATACTGAAATGAGTTATGATTGCTCACTGGTGCACACACTGCAGCCTTTCATGTCCTTGTAAAATTTCAAGCTGCATCTAAACCACAGCTATGATGTCGCGCATCTAGAATATCCTCCACCCATGTCAAAGAACCACATGTCTGTGACTTGCCTAATGCATAAACATATCACTCACCCTCTTGTCTATGTCGCCATGCTGAAGCTGCACAAAACGGGCGCTGATGGCAGCAATGTAACTCTGCTGGCTGGCGAAGGCCACTCGGCCAGCTCCTTTGGGGTACTTCAGCTCTGGGTCGGTATCAATACCGGCATAGCAAACTCCACCATACAGGCGATCCATTATCATTGCCAATTCAACTGCAAAGACAAAAATCAAAATGGAAATGCATGTGTAAGGGGTCTGTTTGTGACATGTGTTTCTCCACTTAAAGTGAGTGGATCGTCAGTTTCCATGTGCAGAAGGCCAAAATTCGCTGACACCAGACTTGGTGGAAATAACGTTAATGGGAGTACAAATCTTCACACAGCAAACCCGTAGGCCAGTCAAAAATTACCTCCTAATCTCTCGGAGAGTGTAGCGATCCCGCATCGGGTGAGGAAAAACAAAGCATTACATAATGTCGAATTGTCATAAAACTGAAGGCTAACCCTGGTGATTGATAACACTTGTTATTGAGTAAACACCCGAACGGTGTCGAATTCCCCATGAGAGCTGACTTCTATGTGTCTTTAAAAGTGAAGAGATACCTTTTCATCGGGTTGGTGAATAGCTCTATGTCAATTGATGCTGACATAAATGGAGCATAATAATACATGCACTACAACATACATATAGTACATTTGCAAAAGTCCATTCAGTGTACAGCAGCATTTTAAATCTGCATATTAAAGATAAATCTTATATTAAAGATAAATCTTTTATCAATGACAAATTTTTCTTTAACGTTGCATACCCTTGCATTTAAGGATGATATTCAGATTGGCAAATCAAGCATAATATGAAATTTTAATGGTTATAGGTTCATTTATTCTCATGAAATACTCTACATGAGTATGCTAGGTATCACTATCATCTGATGAAAAAAGAAGGATTTTGACTTGGTGTTGAAAGATTCAAGTTAATACCCTTCTGTTCTCACCTCATGGTGAATTCAAATGTACACATAATAACCCACAAGAATTTGTTTAAACCTATCTTTGGTAAATATAAATATAGTCTTGGGCTTTGTTAACAGCATATATAAATACAACTGGTTCAAACAAAAATATATCTTCTTCTAACCATAAGAATTGTCAATATGTTATGTGGTTTCCAATCACAAAACCATTGACAAGTATATATACACTGTACATGTAATTTGTTTTTTGCAATTTACATTTTGCGGTCACATCCACGCAAGAATGCGCCAGCTTGAAATGCAAAACTGGTGCATGTTAAGTGCTTGGTATGTGTACACACTGCACCACATGGGAGGGTGTGGGGGGATGGGAGGGTGTGGGGGGGGAGGGTGTGGGGGGGGGGAAGGTGAATGTATCCAATGAAAAAAAAAAAGAACCCACTCAAAATTGTATCTCAGCGTAAACATTTCATGGAGGGTGGATCGAAGAAATCTCTGGTACAGTGTAGGTCCACACATAGAGTATGTGGTAAATGTAGGTCCGTCCACCCTACAGTAACATACTGATATCTTAATCATGTATAATTATAAGATGTCTCTGTGTGCATGATCTGTGTGCAACATTTAACAAATTCTACATCAAATATCTAGCCCAAGGCCAAATACACACCAAGTCTGCATTATGCAGGCCAGGTACATATAAACAGCACGTGTATGAATGGATACCATGGGAAGTCCATTTGGGAATAGACTCTTGCCCATTTCAAATTTATATATTCACATACTCATAGTGTGTCACTGATACGTGGTATTCGTGGTATAGACACTTGCAGGCTCAATATTTTAGTTGAGAAAGAGATAGAGAGAGGGAGAGAGGGAGAGAGGAGGAGAGAATAGGGGCGAGGGGGAGAGGGAGGATGTGTGCTTGTGTGTCTGAGCAGGTAGCACATACACATAATGTGCATGGCGTGTGTGTGTTCCATTCTGGGGCATGAATGCAACACAAAATGAAATGCCTATGCATACACTGCTTTCATCCACCCTTCTCTCTTCTCTCTCCACTTGATTGGCACCCAGTAAATATCATCACCCTGACAGCTCATCTATGCAGGGAATTTCACACAGGTACATAGTCACAGAACACATGCCGGCCGGCCAGCCGGCCAGCCAGCTAGCCCTCCAGCCTGTGTGCAATCACCATCCCATAACCACGCAATGATAAATGAGGTTCTCCATACATTATCATCTCATTTGCATTGGAGTCTTTTTCATGGGCCAGTGTTTTATTGATATATTATAAGAGGGAAACAGCTGTTTCATCGTGACTGTTTTCCAATGGCATAATTTAGCTTGAAGCACATTAACATATGCTGCTTCACGGTGAAATTACGATTTTCAGGTGTGGTTCGAATGCACACTCTTACATGTACAATGTACATATACATACCAGTACGGTATGCACTGTATGCACTTAAATTAAATGTACATGCATATCATTGGGCTAATGCCTCAGTACAAGTGCATGTAGAGGAAGATGGTTGCAGAATCAAACTGTAGATTTTCATTAAAGAAAACAACCAATGGAAATTACCCTAAAAATATCTATATTTACATTACATTTAAAGATAAAGACCAGTTCTGGTCATGCGATTGCATTGTGAAAGAATCGTTGTGGAATCGATCAGAAAAGGTTGATCATCTAGCATATAAGTATTGGTGTGTACTGCAAGGTTCTGGAATCATCAAAATGATAAGAAATTTGGCCCAGTCTTGGTAAAGTTACAAGCACTGTACACTGAAAGATGTATATGGGACTACGCAACACGTGCGCGATATCTATTTGGTCCAAATAGATGTAATAATTTACCAAATATATCAAATAGTAGGCGGTTTCCCGGCAAAATTTTATCATCACGTATTAGTAAAAACATATTCTTTCACATGATTGGTAATGAGAGCTTCCATTTCATTTTTTGAGAGGGGGGCGTTTCCAAAACTGGTCTTTACCTTTAAGCACCAATATTGATTATTTTACATCAAATACAGTACTACATGTACCGTCCAACATAAAGCCAATATGGGGGATTACATTGGGAATTACATGTACACTGTACATGGTAAAGTAACTGTGAATGTACTGGTCATGTACTACAATGTACATGAATATATGGGATGGTTCATAATATAACTACCATAATTTATCAATTAATTCTTTGATTACACTGTCACGAACCCCAATTCCTAAAATAATTCCATATCAGACAACGGAAGGCTGATGAACCAAGAATGTGTTGACGTAACATGATAAGCTATAAAGCATCTCTCTGATATTGTTCTAAATTCAGCATATTATGTAAACAACCTGTGAGATCTATTATTCCAACGCCACCTGTTTTTAATATACCTAGCACGATGGACAAATGAGTCTTATTCTCATGAGGTTTGCAGCCCTGCTATCAGGGGTAGATGATAACCTATAACTGATATACAGTAATTGATCACCATGCCATGCATAAAGTCTCCCGTTTAATTGTTCCATTTCTACAGATAATGACATCTGTAGTGACCAGTATTTGTTCTGAATTTGGGTGCAGCTTTACAGCTTTGCATGAAGGCATCAATTATAAACAACATGTATACATTTCATCCATATGTACTGTACTGTATGTGCACAAAAACAGCACCATATGGCATAACAAGTGCATTCTTGTTACAGGGAGTATACATGTACATGTGTTCATGTACATGTGGTATGTGACATGTAAATATATCTAGCTACATTTATAATAACTGCACATACACATCTAAGGAATATTTTGCATCGAGCCATTTCAAGACAATTTTTCATTTTTTTCTGTAGACACATATTGATATGAACTATTTTCTATTCTTTTTTTCTCCACTCCCATTAGTACTGTACATGTATTTTAGTTTTTGTATCAGCTTTGCACTATAGAGAATCTTTTGTTAACCATATTGCAAACAGTTGAGTTGACATGTTTACCAGTAGATTTCATAAATAGAATGAACAAATGCAGTTCATTCTCATGAAAACCGTTTAAATAATCCAATTTATTAAATAAATGTACCTTAGTCGCATTTGTCAGTTGATTGCTTTTTCAGTCCGTGCAAACAGACTCGACAGCCTCACCTAAAGATAGCTTGTAATCACTGTATTTTATCGTATTGTATTATATTGTATCGTATCGTATCATATTTCATTGTATTATATTGTATTGTATTGTACTGTATCAAAAACATCATATTTACCAATTTCTGTTCATAAACATATTATGGATAGTATAGATTGGGTATGCAGTTATATGCACCTCTAGGAATTTGTAGCATCCGATATATTTTTAAATAAAAAAGGTTGATTTCAGTGTTTTTCAGTGTCTTTGGATGTTTTTATATCATGTACAATTTATGTACTGTTTTATGGCAAGCAATGACCTTGCATGTATTTTAATTAAATTAAAAAAAGGTACATGTATAAATGAAATGAATTGAAAACCAAGCAGTTACAACAAGACTGGTATCCCATCTTCAGACATGTACAGTACGTACACTATGCTAGCTAAAAGACAGTTAGCATTGTACAATCTCCAGTCAGCAATGGCTGTATCCAAAATTAATTTCCCCCAGGCAGATGTTATGTGCCTGAAATATTAGTCAACATACATGTAGCCTTGACCGCAGCGGTGAAAGCGAAATATAATTGGCTGTTATCACAGCCTCAATACTCTTCTGTAAGTCGCATTATCTTTCCTATCTATAACCGAAAGGTGGATTGTATTCATTAAAGGCCTGCTGAATCAGTCTCTTTTTTTCACAACTCATATTTATTTACAGCTGGATATACAGGTATTGTGTATGATAAGCATTAAGCACAGATCTTACACTGGATCATAAAGTAGATCGACATGTTGTATGTACTATTTGAAATGTGCCTCTTTAAATCATACAGAATACAACCTTGTGTTAAGATCTAAACTGAAATTGTACAGATTGGCATTCATATGAATATCAAAAGGAAATGTTAACTTCCGTCATTCCATCATTCCCCCAATTTCCAAGTAATCTTTGCACTGCGCACTATTGTATGACTGAATAACACTAAAGACCCTGCATATTTGAATAATATCAACTAATAGTATCAAGAACCAGCACAATGAATACATCAGGAAGTTAAGGATAATAAATTGGGGGAATGTGGTACCAGTATTTAAAGGGATTTCAATTAAGAAAAATGATATACGAGAGATGATTTTTTTTCTATTTTCATGAGGCTTTTTATTTCTCCATATGTTTGTATGGCTGAGTATGATTTGATATAAGTATTGATATAGTATTGATATATACAAAGTATTGATATATTAAAAACCTACATGTACATGTAGTCTTTACATGTAAATGTATGTTCTCATTCTGCTGGCAGACTGATGTGTATACACATGTACATACAGAGCTCTGTATTCACCTTACTGAACATGTGATTTTGGCTGTCATGTCATTTATGCAAGATTTTCAATGACCAATAACTACCATAATGTAATGAATATAAATTATATTCAACTAGAAACTTCTATGAACCTAATCATGCTTAAATGTATACGTACATGTAGATCAGTGATCACTTACATGTACTGTACATGTAGACCCACATGGTATGTACATGTACATGTACATGTACATGAGCATATATTGCACATACAGTCCCATTAACCTGTACATGGACAATTTTATATGCATTTTAATTAGCATACAGGGTGTATATGCTTACAGGGTCCATATGCTTGAATACAGGGTTGGCCTAGTACCTACATGTACATGGACATATATCCTGGAGGATACCATGTTCCTACAGGTTTTGCCAAGCACTACATGTACACTACAATGCATGGTCTTTGAGATTCTTTGTGATGAGTGTACAGAATGTGTACGGTAGTCGACCATCTCTTATTTCCATTACTATGATCAGAGGATCTATGAAAGTGATACAGATGAGCATCCCACGGGTATACAGACTGCCCTCGTGTACTGATAACCTTTCTACAAAATTTGCTAGCTTTCATATGTACTGCATCTATAGTACATGTACATGTATGTACATCATTTGCATGGATACATACTTTCTGTTACTTCGAGTCCTGAATACAATGTACCTGTACATGTACATGTAGATGCATTAATTGTTATGTACCGAACTCTTTTTAGAGGTTCACAATATACTTACTTCTTTAAGGCTTAAAGCTCTAAATATTCATATCTTCTGCTACATACAGTGTAGACCTATCTTTATTCTTTTGTCATCATTTAACAAACTAATGCAGGACAACTTTATTGTACAATGCATTGATTTGTTGAATTCTTTGTTGAAAGTTTTATGAGCTTCTGACAGAGCACCATGGAAGTCAAATAAGTGCATTAACAAACTAAATAATATTCATTGTCACATATATATATATTTTACAAGGAATTTTTTATCATTGATATTTGCGAGATATGAAATTAAAATTACTTTAAGTACCTAAGAAATTAAATATTGAAAATACAGACACAAAGTAGGGGAAAGTAGGGGAAAGATGGCAATGTAAGAGGGAGAGAGAAAGGGGAGAGAGAGAGAAAGAGAGAGAGAGAGGGGGAGCAATTGCTACATAAAAGACAGGGTTGAGGAGGTGGCAGATTACGGTGATGAGTAATACATGAATTATATATGAAGCACAGTGATGCATTAAAAGACAGCAGAGTGCTACAGGTATACATGTACATGTATACAGGTAACAACTTCAGACAATAGACCGGGTTACTAACATATTCAAATTGTATGCATACTTTTTAAACAAAGATTGTTCTTGATAACCTGAAAGCATGTCCTGGACTTGCCTGACATAGCATTATCAACAAGTAATGTATGCAGATTGGATTCCAAGTATTGTACTGGGTGTTCATTCATTAATGACTGGTTAATGGAATAACTCATCACTAGGTCCCCAGGAAAGAATCATCCATGAATTTGAATATGTTAGTAATCATGTCTATTTACAGAAAATTGACAAAATCTGCTACTAAAGAAGGGCATACATGTAGCTATGCTCTTACACAACAACATCAACACAAAGAGGACTGCATATGATTTTTTTTTTAAATAATTACATTATCAGTTCTAAAATGCAGACACTGAAATTGAAAACAATTCATATAATGGGCCAGTGGGCTCCAGTTTTATGTGATTTCAAGCAATTTGTGAGACTAATGATCTTGTGATTTTCCTCAGAGTGCATTTGGGAATGAATGCAAGTGAGGGTGGAAGGAAGTTGGTAATTGGAACTTCCTATGACTCTGACATTGGTAGGCACAATTCCCTTTCACCAAACACACTCTTGACCACTTGCTAACAAATAACCCTCTTTCTTTTTTTTACACAACATGACTTCACACAAAGGATGTTAATAGAAGGAGACTGGTTCCTTCAAAGTTCAAATCTTACTCGAGTCTCTCTCTCTCCCCCTTTGTCCACAAATTATTCTCATCCTTTTGCCTGTTCTTCATTCAAATTACCCCTTCTCCTTCTACAATCAATTTCCTCTTCATTTCCTAACCATTTTATCAAGGTGAAGGGTACATGTATATTTAGATTTATTCTTGTAATAGTTCATTCTGATACTACATCAAAACACAAGAAAGGCATCTAATGACAACGTCTGTTCGCTAACCACCTTATATTACATGTACCTTGTGTCCCCCTACCTCTAGTCGAAAGAGTCATGACATTGATTTTTTTTTAAAAATTCATTAATGCCCTCTTCCTAAATCATGCTAGGTTACCCTAGTCTTTTTTTTTTAATCTAAAAGGAAACTTCTGTCTTCTTTGTTTGTACATATTTCACTATCTTGGATCATTGGACATAAACAAATGGCATGCTTCAAAGTCAACCACGATGCATAACATGTACATGTAGTTCTAAGACATGCCATTTTAAGAATGAGCTAATTTTTCCTCATTCTCCTTCTTCTCACAGAAAAGCTTTAAATCAAAACACAGGATGTTGGCAAGGCTAAGCAATCTTTTGGCTCCTTCGTTTACGTCTTTCTCAGCCGAATGAGATCCTCTTGTTTCTTTTTTTTAACCATCTTCATACATGAAAGAAAGAAGCAGGACAGAAACGATAAAACACGCTGGCTGGCTTGTTTGTTGAAAGACAGGATGTACATGTAACCATAGCATTATAAAACAACAGGCAGCAACACTTGCGGTGTACAGAGCTAGACTGAAATGTACAGCACTAATACTTGTGAACAATTCTGATTTCTCACCCACAACCAAATAGTGTACATTTAATTCTTACACATGCTTTATATGAAGCAAATTAGTTTGTGCAAGTCTGATTTCTGTTCATGTTTGTTAGTTTGTGGGGATTTTCCCCCCTTCTTTTCTAAATTTTCTTTTGCCTCTTTTGAGTTTTGTCATTATTCTCTTTTTCATTTTTTCAAGGGGTGGAGGGGGAGGAATGGTTGCAACAGTGGGAAAGTGTACTATTCTCCTAATTAAAAAATAAACAACTTTTGATCGACACTGGCAGCATATGACTTATAAAGATAAAATGATTGTACAAATAGCAAATGAACATTCATAATAGACAGAAGGATTCAATTTGTATGACTCACTTGCCAATCTCAGCCACACATAATGTACATTACACATATCTGTATATACATTTTGTATCATTCATACAAGGTCACAAATACATTAACAGAGTAAAGGAAACAATGACAACATAACTTTAATACTAAGTACTTATTTACCACCAAGTACCAACCCTAAATAAACATCAAACAATCAATCACCCCCAAATATAAACATTGCACATACAAGTAAATGCATGGTCCAAAGTATACAATGTCAAAAATACACATAATTAAAATATTGAAAATTAAATCTGCAGAACTGCACTTTTCATTCATCAATACTGAACAAATACAATCAATCCATCAATAAATCCTAAAAATATACACACAGCACATACAGGTATAGTCCAAAGTATACAAGGTCAAGTACATGAATAAACAATCAACACCCCCCCCCCCAAAAAAAACAACAACAACAACCAAGAACAACAACACAAACAAACAAACAAACAAACAAACAAACAAACAAACAAAACAAAACAAAACAAAAAAGAGAAAAACACTGGAAAACCAACTTATCTATATGTATGAGTAAATCTGAATCAATGATACATACCAGCTCTGAGAGGCCTAGGAACGCCCCCTACAAATATCGTTTTCCTGGGGTCTAGGGGCTGAGATCCATCTAGTACAAAGTCACTATCAGCAAGGTTCCAGGGGCGAATTTGAACCTGGACAAAAGAGTGAAAAAAGAACGGACAATGTGAAACTAACAAACTATCATCTCTATTTCACAAGGTTCTGTACTATCTTCAATGTAAATGAGTCACATTTTATGACATAAGATTGAACAGGGCATTTCTTTTAACATCATGAATAACTCTTCAAATAGCTCAATCTGAATTTCATACTGTAGGTCATCTGCACTGTGAAGCCTGCAAGTATAAGTGGAGAGCCTTGCCTGTACAAGCAAACACACCACAGTGAATATCATCTCTTGAAAGCAAGAAGGGCATTAACTCTGTAATATGATATGAGTTAATGCCCTTCATCTGAGGGCATCTAATACTCTTTTCACACTGGCAAAATTTTGCTTAACCCCGGACTATAGGTGAGGTTAAAGGGGGGTCTTAGCCCCACCTATAATCCGGGGTTAAGATTATTCCACTTACTCTTCAGACACGTATTTACCAAAGTGGGCTAGCCCCACCTATAGTACGGGGTTAGCTGGCCCTGCAAAAAAGCAGGGCTAACCCCGCAATTGTGGTGCTAACTCCGCAATTGCGGTGCCAAGCAAATGAATGAGAACAGAAACAAAAATAGTCCGAACTACGCAATGGAGCGAATTAATCAATATTCACGCTTTACAGCTAGTACAGGGCTAACGAATTGCAGTGAGAACAGCATGAATTTTCTTATTCCGGGATAGGCACTTAGTACAGGACTAAAAAAGCGTGTGTGAAAAGCCAAAAAAAGTTAGTCCGGGGTTAAGGATAGTCGAGGGCTAAGCAAAGTACGGGGTTCAGCAAACCAAGTGCGAAAAGAGTATCAGAATCCTCCAGAGCCCTTCTGCAGGCCCTGGAATCTGGCTGCAAGAGACTTGGCACTTTGCACACATCAAATCATACTCCTTCCAAGTTTCAATTTTACATGTTTGAAGTTTTGTTGGTGAACCACCCTACATACATAATGTTCTGCATAATTTAGTGTACCAATTGTACGATTGAGCGAGTACTCACCGGTTTGTCTTTGATAGTCGGGCTTGACACACAGAGATAGAGCTTGTCTTCTTCCTTGATACATGCATCTATCAAAGCCTGGACTGACCTCTCATCTTGGAACAACAGGAATGCATAACCTGTGACAAATATCAAAAGATAATTTAAAATGACACTTTCAATGATAGTAGCAAGCAACACAACATTTCCTCATGATAACCTGACATATATACTCATACCTGCCAACCTTTCACAGCAAAAAATAAGAATGTTCCAAAGTTCCAAGGCAACTTTAGAAATACAGTCTATTTTGTATCCTTTTTACACAGAGGTTGTCAGAAAAAGAGATGACTCTCAGGTTCATAACCTGACCATACGGTATTCATTGTGAAAAAAATGCTGCACAATACACACATCGATAAGAAACAAATCATGGCAAAGTGGCCTTTTACGTTTAGGAATCGATATACAGATATTTTTTTCTATTTGAGAATTGGATGTTGCCAGATTTCACCAAGTTTGAACACTGAAAATTACACTTTAGGCTTGTACAAATCTATAGTGCATTCCCATATATAGAGATTGCTGTATTTTTTTTTTTAATCTAAAAACTGTTCCCATACCTTGATGCCTTGGTAAGCCTCTGGAGCAAAATAAACTGATATATACATAGGACATTTGTTGTGTACAGATACTTTCTTTTCACTCCCATTCACCATTAATACACTTCAAAGAAAACACTGTTGTGGTAAACCACCACTCTAAAGGCTACATGTACATATATGTGAATGTGAACAAGCCTTTAATCACATTTATCGGAGCACAGGTTCAAGAGTGGTGCAACACCATAAAGGGCCCATGAAACAATAAGTCTTGACTCGGGTGGTCTGGCCTACTTTTCTTAACTGGATGCTGTCCTTGTAAAGTAATACAGGGCACTTACTGCAGACAAATATCTTAATAAAGGTTGGCAAGACAGCGAAGGACAAAACAATTGTTACAGACAACCCTGATGTAATATTTGGCCTACTTGGCTGATCATCTTTACCAGCATCAGAGTTCATCTGAGGATCCAGGTATATATAGATATCGACACTTAACAAACATCAACCAATCCTGAAGCACTAGAGATAATAGCACAGTATCTTGTGCTTATCTTAAATAGCATTTAAACTCCCAAGACCTTTACTTGAGGCTTGTGCTGATAGTATATGGATATAACGTAAACATGTTGAAACTACAGTCTATAACACAAAGTGACCTTTTAAATCAATTTTTAAGTTACGATTATAGAGGTTTGTTTGTGTTAAAGGCTGATCTAACTACTGGGTTTTAAAAAAACAATATGAGGAATAAAACCTATCTATAAAATGATGAATACATAAATGCACATGTAAATAAATGTACATGAATAATTTACAAAATGCATCAAACAAAATAGTTTAATAACTCAATTTCTTCTACCATCATGATTCATCACAGCCTCCACTATCATCATCAAAATAACAAAGGCCATCCTCAGATTTTCATCAATATACTGGCAAGGTACATGCATAATTGCATATCTCATAGTTTTCATTTCATTGCCAACTTAAATGTTAATGTTACAACTGGGAAAGGAGAAGAGATAGAAGAGCATGTACACAAACATACAAAGCCTAACACCAGCTTCTTGTACAAACATATACTGAAGATGGGCATTTGCAATGCACACACACACACAAAAGCATACCAGCAATGCCTGAGTTTTCATTACTTTTGTGGATGCCCATAAATGGACATTTTGAACCACAAAAGTATGCTACATGGAGGCTGTATATTTAGTTTATTTCAATGCAAGAACGGAGCAGACATTTATCACACAATCACACAATCTACCAAAACGAGTATTTAAATGAAACAGTTTTCTCATTTTCTTTAACCATATTATAATTCAAGCAAAGTACTGTTAATTATGTATGTACCAGCCTACCAGGTTTCAATTTTATGTATGAAACATATTTGTATTGTACTTGCTCCTTATTTGCAGCATTGTACAGTGAGCTGTAGTTCAAAGAGTGTATAAAGTAAACATTTGAGAAATACAAAGTAAATCTAATCTCTGGTTTACATAATTTTTGAAGGATTATATCTGAGGCAAGGGTAATATTTCATCAAAATCGCAAAGGCGCATATCAATAGTTTGTGTACCCTGCTAGCACTCTCTGAACAGAAGCTTATCAAAGTGGGTCAGTTGTATATTGACAAAACTTATAAAACAAAGATTTATCTTTCTACTAAGGTTCTTGCAGTGATTGTGCAATTGTTAGATATGCTTGTACAATAGAGATTAAGAGGAATGGGAAACAATTGGCAAAGGTTAATAGGACCCTAAATGATATTCTTAATCATTACTGGTGCGTATAATCATTCAAAGTGCTTTCATGATGGCCCTATATAAACCGGAGACCTATATTCTAACATATAACATTTTATGCTTGTTTTAAGATAGTTTTGTTTTTTTTCTTTGTAAATATACAATTATTCAAATGTAAAAATCATACCCTCAGCTACAAATGTAGGCTACTTCAGCTCAGCATACACTTATTCTAAAACCCACCTCATCTTAATATGATAAGGATATTTCTAACGAGAAAGTTAAGAGTTTCCAGACTCCCCTTTTTGGTTAATATTCAGCGTGTTTCCACAGAAAAAAAGTGGAACACGGATTATCTTTTCCAGAATTGAAATACTGTGTCGCCGTTAAACCAATCTGTTTCCACAGAGCGCAGCATTCCGATTAGCCCCGATTCCGTGTTCCAAGTCAGGCAAATACCGTGTCAATCGGAAGTCAAGATTCAACCTTTGACCTCGATCGTGGATCCAGATCTACACAGGATTCCACGCAATCATATGTGGTTCAAACGATTTGTTCTCCCTCCCGCATGATGTAACAAACAGCGAAACACGTCACAATGTATTCTTCAATACGCGCAACACTGGACTGTGACCCCTACTTCCGCCAGACACGGTTTACGGTGTGTTTCCACAGCGATTTCACACAAATCGACACGGCAATAACCACCTCCCAGAGGTGGTTATGATAATCCGTATCTCGGTCGTCACGGGTCGCCAATAAACCGTGTTTCTTGTGTTTCCACAGGAAAGTTACACGGTATTACACGGGTAATACCGTGTAACTTTTTTCTGTGGAAACACGCTGATTGATGACACTAAAGAGACCAATACTTTTCTCCAAAATACTTATTAAATAGAATAAATACAACTGTTAACCTTGTAATTACCAAGATGAACTTAATCATGACAAATAACATATTATAACCTTATCACATAAATAAGAGTGTGAATGGGGAAAAACCGGTAATTACAGTTTACATGTGTATATAGATTGATTTGACATTTACATAAATTTGCTTTTCTTTTATACTGACAGGTTTGATTGTGTTTTATTTGAGCAAAGGGAGAACCAACAATAATGGCTTAAATCCTAAGCTAAACTGTCATTACATGTACATGTACATGTATTATCACTTCAATCTGTCTAAGTGCTCTTTATGGACAGGCATTTATCTTGTCTGGACTGTAGTTTCAACCAAACTACATTCAGCATACCAACTAGGGTCATTCAAATTGCCAGCATACACTGTACACTGCGTATCAGATCGTCTGTTTGGAGCCAGAAGGGCATTAACTCATATACTGAAACACAGAGTTATCGCCCTTCTGGCTCTATAACACACGAGATATGAATCCAATTAAAACACTGTGCATCCCACAGGAGAATCTCACATGAAAAAAATGCCCATTTAATTAGTGTACAGTACACAGGCCTATGAAATGCGGAGTTGATGCAGAATCTATACCGGTACCTAAATTAATGAATGAATGGCACGGTCTGGTGGTGATGAAGGAGAGATAGAGGAATTGGGTGCGTGGGCAATACAATTACCAAGTCACTGTAACCCAACCTGAATAAATAACATTAAATATGCATGTTCAAGGGATATTATCATAAAATGAAAAAGAACAAGAGAGAGAGAGAGAGAGAGACAGAGAGAAAGAGACAGAGACAGTAACAGAGACAGAAACAGACACAGAGACAGACAGAGAGAGAGAGAGAGAGAGTGGGTGGATAGGAAAAATAATTCCTCATAAACTGACCTTTTGGAGGAAAGTATGATTTGCTCTCTGCCTTGTGAGGCCAGTCAACAACCAGGCTTCCAAAGCGTCTAAAGCTGGCAGTTATCTCATCTATTAACAAATTTAAGATAAAAGAAAAATAAAGGATTAAAATTTAACAGGTTAAGTCTTTTATACAGATTGTATAAACAATGGCGTTTATGTATATGTAGTGTACACTCAATACATGTACAGCTGGATGCTGAATATGAAAAATACATCTGTCACTCAACATTTAGTTTACAATATCTTTGGGCATTTAAAGGCATCATGTAGCTGAATATCAAGGAAAATAGAATAACAAATTTGAGATTTTTTTTTTTTTTTTTTTTTGGGGGTTCTTTCGATCTTTAATATATTTTGTAGGACGGAGTAGATCTTGTGCGAAAGTTGAATGCTGTGCTACACAAGATGTACAATGTTTAAGACTGATGACCCTCATTAACCTTTTCAAATAAAATAAAGTGATTCTTTGTATCCAGTAGATGTATTTTGATGCATTCTCACCGAGACTCGAGGAGATATTAATAAATGTAGCAGACAATAGTCTTTAGAGAGAAAGAGAACCTTGCAAAACATGTACGTTTATTTTAATATCTGTTGTCACGGAGACTGACAAAAGCAATATAATGTCAGACTATTACTTAAAAACATTTTTTTCAAAACAAAAATCTAGTATAGAACAAATACACAACAAAAACATGTTCATATATTAATTTTATGACAGTCTCTTTCGTTTCATATTTCATTTGCCAGCATACTGAGCTGCAGTCTAATATGAATGTTCTCCCCAGCAGCGCAGTGATGTACATGTACCTAATGTACACATATATACATGTACTTCGGAATGGGTCCATGATCCTAGCAAGCAAAGAAATGATCCCCTAAAGAAGCCATGCTTGCATGAGGTGACTAGGCAATTTGATTCCTGTGTTTTATCTGGAGCAACAGTACTTGCGACCCAATGAGAATTGATCTGGGTAGAGTTCAGAGTTCATATTTGTGCTACAGGTAATTCATGTTTGTCTTAGCACCACAGCAATGACTCTGTACACACCCTGTGCAATGCAAGTAATTCCAGACCTCCAGTGGATTAATAATGCACGTTTGTTCTAGCTGTTCAAACTTCTTTACAAAGTGTACATGTACTTCTATTGTATGGCTTTATGTAAGCTTTGAACAAGTACAAATCCATATTTAGTTCTGAACAAAATTGATGAATCGTGGATCAACAAATATTAACATAAGTGGGAGGTGGATATTTATGTACATGTACACGTTCACTGGACCAAGACCTAAATTTGGGTTGTCCATCAATCCAGATTGCAATCATCTCAGAATAAAACAGGCATTATTTAGAAAAACTGATTGAACTTAAAAGTAATTCATACTGTATTATTGATATTGATAATAATTTCCTTACAGTTCAAGACTATGAAATCAAGATTTTTTTTCTTCTAACAACTCAAACAGTCTTTTCTATTGGTCCATTCAAGTGAAAAATCATGCATACATGTAGCTCTTAAACACCTGTAGCTTTTAGAAAGAAGAAACGACAAACATGTTTGCTACATACAAATTACAAATATAATTTTCTTCTGAATACCGACAGTTGAAAAAACAAATTTACACTGTATGTACAGTACATCTGAGAATAGCATCACTTGTGTCCTTCACTTATTCATGATTTTTCACTAAAAATATTAACAATAAGTAAAAGCGATTTAAAGCGTAGCTAACAGAAATACTCAGGCCTTCCCAGAATGACCTTCATGCAGAAATACCCAAAATAGAAAACTAGGCACAATCATCTTAGTCCCAAAATACCATAACTGTATTATTTACATTTCCACTCCCGAGTGTCCACCCAAATTAACGTGACATTGTCTTGCTCTTGAAACCACTGCAATGCCCTTCAGGACATAACAAACGTACACCCTGTACATGCATATCATTTATGGTCACATGCTATGAAGAGAAACAAATGTTAATGAATTTTTAAAGTATATATCAAGGTCCAATGCACATGGGGTAATAGATATGACAATGGCAGTGTGTGTGGGGGGGGTGGCATACTTGCACAGTTTAAATACAGTTCTAAGAAAACTGCAAACTGTGCAAAGCAATTGTATTTCTGTTAGAATATTTAGCTGACGAAATCATAATTTGGCATTTTTTTTTAAACTCATAAACTCAGTCAATACAATATCAGTTTTGGGGCAAGTCAAATCTATCTATTGTGTCATAACCATCATGACCACATTTAAGTTTATAGACTGTATACACTGATGATTTTATTGCTTGGCAAACCCTGAGTGTTGATCTGAGAGACATACATGTATGTAGTATAATACTGTAATGTCAATTTCTGTTCATATTACCACAATACTTGTTAACATATTGGACATAAAATGACAAATACCTTGCACTTGCCCCTTTTATAATGTAGGACATTAAATATGTCATACTGTTGAAACTAATCCCTGAAATGAGTATGCTTACCTTCATCAATATCAGGTGGAAGTCCTCCAACAAACACCTTCCTGGAATACCTTTCTCCAGGGTACTCTATAGAGCGGGGTGAGATGTGACCTGGTGAGCTGAGAGAAGGAACAATCTGGTCATGACGTCCATCATCCAGCAGATTATCGGAGCCTGGGAACAAAGCTGAGCTCCCTAGAGATTGAAGTAATTTGTAGAAAGACAAAATGGAAAATGTACGTTGAATACACCTAAACTTATTAAAAATGAAAAGGAAAAAACAGCTAAAAGCTTATTTTCAAATGCATCAAGAGTTTCAATTCTAATCATCTTGCATCTAATGTATGAATAATTGCATGTAGTTTATTGATAGCAGCTTTTGTAAGCCACTGCATGCACAACATACTGTACAGTATCGCACATGTATCTGACTACCAGTAGCCATCAAAGTTAATCTATTTTTTTATTTTAAAATCACAAAATATACAGACTACAGTTGAATAAAAGAAAAATGAACAGTTCAGTATTATCATACACACATACGCCACATGGTGTAATTTAACATTTTAAAATATGTACAGTACATATACTGTTGCTATAATTTTCTTATTCAACAGGACTGTAATGCTGTAATGTCTTTCATGACTATAAACCCTAGATTACCATTGGCCTCTATATGAAGTTCTCCATTACTGAATTCATGCATGATTTCAGGATGATATACATGTAGAGTGTAATTAAAACATGGCATCCCATCTCTCTCATCATGAGATAATGTATGAGAGCAATGTTTGTGGAAGCAGCACTTCCAACCAGACATGATTGATGTATGCATGCATGTCATCTAGAGAGTAGATGACGTCAATGAACGCTGCACTGTATTCATTACACAAATACGATGTATGGAATCCCATTGGGGTAAATTACACGAACCAACAAAAAAATGATAGAACATTTTGAAATTCAATGGGAAAGAATGGTTTACTATGTCAATTGCATAAATGTAGTGTAAATATGTACATGTATAAAAGATGTGTTGAAATATATATATTTATTTACTCTTATTATAACTGATCTGTTGACAGACTACTGTGTATGTAGGCATACACTTAGGCATGCAAATTGAGTACTACCAAAGTACCAAGTAGTTTATACCAAGAGCCCATTACATTGTATAGCCCTATTTCTAATGCTGTACATGTTGTGAGCTCAACGTATATTGATATTGCATTGTTGTACTGTACATCAACTATTAACATTTCAGCCTTCAGGCAGACATGTTCA
The DNA here is from genome assembly GCA_037976565.1 of Mesocentrotus franciscanus. NCBI lineage: Eukaryota > Metazoa > Echinodermata > Echinoidea > Camarodonta > Strongylocentrotidae > Mesocentrotus > Mesocentrotus franciscanus. The sequence continues at coordinate 5,362,847 of CP137677.1, read as the reverse complement.
AACAATGGCTCACTTTTAAATAATAAATGTGTACTTCTCAGGATTTTGACTGTGAAATATTTATTTAAAGAACAATTTAAAGCATTTTCAAGCTTATCCACACTCCACAGTGAGATACATATAATTTGTTATGATAGTAAATGGAAAACATTTTTGGTCTCATATGAGCTTTCTCTTCTTTTTCCTTTTTAATCTTTTTTTCATTTTGACCTACATGTACATTCACAATAAGGTGACAATTTTTACAATAAGGTGCCAATTTTTTTAATTAAAAAAGGAGGACCATGAGAGGGGCCCCCATGTACTTAAAATACAAGACCCTGTATATTCTGGTGAATATATAGAAAAATCTATCATATACATGTAGTTCAATGTATTGCAGCTTGATGTATAGCAGGATACTAAATATGAAGGCACAGAGAGCATAGTGCCCAGTACATTTGAGTACAATGTTCAATGTATGTGTACATGTAGGTCTATACATGTACACAAAGGCCTATATAATATAGGAATATAAGTGTTTTGCATAGTAGGTTACTTGTGGGCCTACATGTACATGTACATGTTATATATTCTGTAAGTAGATCAAGAGATGAACATGCTCAAACTCAAAGTCAAATGGGACGTTCCACTGAAAGCTCCCAGAGCAAAACAAGAAAACTAATCAATAATTGCCGCTTCAGTATAATGCCCACTATTCTGCCACTCTCCCTGCAAACAAGCCAGGGCCCATATAATAATTAACACTGGCATAATTCATGGGCATGTGTTGGGCATTTTACTACGTACATAGATCAATAATGTCTGCAACCTACAATGCATGTACCTTGAGGTATTACATAAACTCAAACCACAAAGCAGTTGAAAAAACCCAAATAATTGAACATGAACAAAGAAGATCTACATGTCCTTCTGTATTTGACAGCAGAAATAAGACTAGAGAGTGATATTCAATTGTTATTATTGATTTAAAGAACAAAAAAGAATACATTTGAGACAGACCGCATAGCAGTTCAACGGTCAACTGACCGACATACACATGTACAACGAATCATTCAAAAGTTGTACAATGCATATAATTTAAATATACACTAGTAACATGAAGGCTTACAAGAAGCGTAGCAGGCCTACACGTATAGGCTTAAATACTTCAGTTTAGCCTAGGGTAAACATGTGCATGTAATCAAATTGACCTCTTCTCCAAGACGATAACATTTCCGGTGTATACATTACTGTACAAATGATGGTAACCATCATAAAAGGAAAATATTGACCACTACAGTCCACTAGTAAATAATTTGTTAACAAAGACCCTGAAAGCCTATATCATATTGCCATTAAATATCATACATCCTAACTACACTGTACATGTAATTACATGTACCTGGTACATGCAAGTCTGCAGGTACACCTGCAAGCTGGGTCGACTTATGAGATTTTCTTTGACCAGATAATGATCCCTCGCTTTAACTGCCATAAAGAGCATGCATGTAATGTACACTGTGCATGAACGAAGTTACAGTAATGAGTATGTCTTTATCAATTCCAAATCTAGCTAGCAGGGCTCTTTCAACACCAGTTATTTTCAGAGTTATCAAACTTATTCCATTGAGAGATAGCTGCGAGTATTTGTAGAGTGTGACAATAGTCTAGTGAGAGTATGGTGGTGAGTTCAATGAGTCAATCACATCTGATTGAGTCTGTGTGCTGCACGGTTTGGTGCTCTATTTCTATCCCAGGAAAAACCTACCACAGCACCTAAACCCCCCTCATTCCTGTGACTAAATATGAGTAGGCAGAAGCAATCATTAAGGGCACAGGAAAGTGGTAAATTGTCTGGCACGTGCAACTCTCAGACTAACATACTAACGATAAACCTGATAGTAAGTAGTGAACATGAGCACAAAACAAGATGAATATCAACAGATTCAAATTCCTCTGGGGTGGGGGTGGGGGTGGGGTGGGGTGGGGGTGGGGGTTAGTGTATGGAGGGGGTCATATGATTACATCTACATGTATGTGAAGTAGTTTTATGCAAATTGACAGTGCTCAGTTGATGTCAACAGTGTATACCCCAGATGTGAAAATGTTTGACCTGCATGTCTACAACTTTCAACATATCTTCCACCTTCCAAAAATACCATACTTTAGTCCCTTGGTATTACAAAGTTTTGGTATGGGGTCATGAATTTGGTTCAAATGAACATATTGGAAGCATATGCGATTTTACAATATTCAATGATCGTTGTCGCTAGGGCTGTGTATAACCGTGTAATGAGGTACTTGAGTACACTCCTAGGCTTATAGGCGAGTACTCGAATACTCGGACGACGTGTGTTTTTTTTTGAATATTTTTGAATTTTTTTTATTTTGTTTTTTTGTTTTTTTTGCCAACACCATACTAACGGTACGAACAGTACGAACGTTCGTCTCTGAAAACCCACGCGATTTTACTTCAAGTTGCTGTTGAAAGCGCCTATTTGTGCTTTTGAATTTTTGACAAATAATTGAAACAATGTTATTTTTAAAACTAAAGATGACGGACAAATATTCCCCCGAGTCCAAACAGAAATCCGGAGATTTGGTCCGAGTTTCTGAGTGGTGATTTGACAGTGACACCCTGTGTATGATTGAGCTGGGAAACATTTTTACCCATGGTACCATGCCGGTGCTCTTCTGGGGGAATGGCGGCCGAGTATTCGGGTACGAGAAATCGTACTCGAGTAGTTGTCAACAGTGCGAGTACTCGAGTATTCAAGTACTTGTCGCAGCCTTAGTTGTCATGGTTGAAATCGAGTCTAAAGTGAAAAATTTTAAATAATAAACTATTTATGTTGTATAGCGCCCTCTCAAGACTGATATTACTTAAGCCCCAAAACTTTGTTTCTTGACTACAATCGACTGATTTGCTATTCTCGTTTGGAAATTATATATCGGAACTGCATATTCTGAGATTTTCATGGTCGCAGCTACCATAGAATGACCTTAGGCGCTATTTGAAATATTTGAAATTTACCGGGAGCACCGGTAAATTATGATTATTCAATTTGCTCGAAAGCAGAAGTGTTTTAGGGGCTAAATTGTTTAGTGTGCTTATAATACATCCACAGGGGCACCCAAATATATAAAAAATTTAAAGAATTACTATCCATCCAATTTCAAAATTTCCCAAAACTTTGCATTGCCTTTAATCAAAAGAAAATTTCGAAGAAATATGAACAAGTGTAATAATGTAATAAAGTGAGTCAAACATTATAACACCAGCTGTATATCAACTTTTGACCTCGACTGTACATTGCACCACTGTACAACTTGAGTAACTTCCTTGTAGCTGTAAGTTCAGAGAGGCCCAAATTCTACTGAACAGGGTACACCCAGTTACACCTGAGCTTGTTTCAATTAGGTCAACTAGAGTTGACTTTGTCAAGAGAATTAACTAAGGGTGCGTTTAGGCTCAACTTTTTGTGGCCAGAATGAGGCTTTTGTTACGTGGTTAGTTCAAAACACGGTTGCGTCCTTTCTCATTTTCATAGAATCACCGATAAACGGTGATCATAATCGCCGATCGTAAACTCACAAAAAGGTGCATTTACGATCGGCGATTCTCCAAAAAGACGCACAATCCTTTGTAAACGTTTAAATGACGTCCCCGGGGTCAACGTAGCATGCGCAGTGCAGGTTTGCGAATCCAGCTGCAGAGCCCGAATTTGCCTGGAGGAGCCGGAGAAGGGGAGCATAAACAGTACACCTACGATGAGCGTTTACGATGAGCGTTTACGGTGAGCGTTTACGGTGAGCGTTTCAAATCGCTCATTCTGCCTTCAAAAGTGAGCATAAACGCATCCTTAGACCTCTTTCTAAACCAAGCTAAAGAAGAATGTAATGAGTGTTAAGTTTAAGAGCAGTACCCAAGTCTACATTTTGTGTCTTGTACATCATAAATCCTTCACAAATAAAGGATGTATTATTGTAATACAGAATAACCTGAATTGGGGAATAGAGTGGGAGGGGTACAGAGTGGGAGGGGAATAGAGTGGGAGGGGTACAGAGTGGGAGGGAATAGAGTGGGAGGGTACAGAGTGGGAGGGAATAGAGTGGGAGGGGAATAGAGTGGGAGGGAATAGAGTGGGGAGGAGTAGAGTGGGGAAGGGGTAGGGTGGGGAAGGGGTAAAGTGGGGAGGTGGAATAGAGTGGGGAGGGAATAGAGTGGGGATGGGGATAGAGTGGGGATGGGGATAGAGTGGGGAGGGGAAATAGAGTGGGAGGGGAATAGAGTGGGGAGGGAATAGAGTAGGGAGGGCAATAGAGTGGGGAGGGGTAATAGAGTGGGGAGGGGTAATAGCAAGGGGAGGGGACTAGAGTGGGGAGGGGTAATAGAGTGGGGATGGGGAATAGAGTGGGGAGTAATACAGTGGGGGTGATAGAGTGGGGAGGGGTAATAGAGTGTGGGGAGGGTAAAAGAGTGGGGAGGGGTAATAGAGTGGGGAGGGTAATAGAGTGGGGAGGGAATAGAGTAGGGAGGGAATAGAGTGGGGAGGGGAATAGAGTGGGGAGGGGAATAGAGTGGGGAGGGGAATAGAGTGGGGTGGGTGGGGGTGGGTGGGGGTGGGTGGATAGAATGAGAGATGGACAGGGAGACAGAAAAAGAATAGGCCTACAGTACAGGGCATTCATGGACGCTGTTGACAGCTACATGTAAATGCATAAAGATGTGTATTGCCTTCTTAAAAAGACAAAAAGACAAGCCTGCATGTACAGAGACAGACATGACACAGAAGAACAAACAATATGGACAAATTTGTTCAACAATTTATGTGAAGAATGTAGACAAACATATAGAAAGGGTGCTTCTTTTAATAGGTGCATGAAGATTTAAACTTGTATCCAGCCTATTTGGAATGCTTGCAGATCCTACATGTAGGCCTATGTCTCCTATTATCAGCTTCATGTAGAGAATGTACAGATACAATTAATGGCCCGTTAACACATGTACATGTATACCTACCTACATGTATATAGTATATGCAGGCCTACATGTGCGTACACATATACATGTAGTATTCAAATCTGTACAGCGTGCTATGTACCTTGTACTTATGTGAGGGGACTAGGTCATTAGAGCTCATTAGAGATATCCCCCTTCTTCCTCCATTTCAAGATGGGGGCCATCATTCGAGGAGTACAGTGTACAGATCTATGTAAACAAATGTGCATGACCCAGCAACAACAAAACACGTGACTATAGGGAGATACTCACATGTACCACGATTGAATTCCATTGAAGGTTGGTCTGTGCCACGCATGATGTCAAATAGCTGATGTTCCAGGGAGGCCAATTTGAGATGATCCATGCCTGTGTTCTGGGTCTGATGACCAGGATTATCCTATACAAATACAAATATTTAAAAAAATAATAATAAATCAAATCGTAATAAATGTATTTGAAAATGAGGACCGTCCACACAAAATTCTGCGCCAAATGCAGTGACAAAATTTCCATAAATCCCATGATTCCTAGGGGACTCAAAGTTTCGTTACTTACAAAAATAGAGAATCCTTGCACACAATTTATTGAACAGATTATAAATGTACAGGTGTTTTTTTTTTACAGAATCTATCATCAGGAATATTAAAGAAGCATGGTTCTTTCAAAATGTCTTTCAATATTTTTGAAGAAAATTAATATTAGTACCATATGGATGGAGCTACATGCGGAAGACTGACGGTATGTGTTCATCATACATAATACATGTAGTATGTCAGAAAGGTGTGTGTAACACTAACAAATGGGCAAGCTAATGCAAACATATTTTGATTACTATCCAGTGCTCATACTTGACTTATACCGGTATATTGTTTTGGAGGAACTTGGAGGAGTAACCTTGAATGTCAAAAAAATATATTTTTATATACATGTACATGTATATATATATATTTTAAACGCTTCCAGACTTTTCCTAGCAAAATACCGGTAGTACTTGTGCTGAGGGTGCTCTTATGAGCTATAAAGCAAATGAACTTGACATTTATCACTGCACATAAATACAATCAATTAGACCCCGTTCTCACTCACTTCGTTGGAGCGGTCTAACTAAGACCCGTTCCTCAGGAGCGGTTCTTAGGTGAGTGAGAACGGTCAAAGTGGTCCAGGAAGTGGACTTCTGGACCGCTCAGAAGACCACCTCGGGAGGTGGTCTTGAGAACGGGTCTTATTAAGAGCGGTTTGGAGCGCTCTAACGTGCGAGTGTGAGCGGGCGTACTTTGAACGGAAGTGGTCTAGTGACGTTGCGTGCGAAACATGTATTACGGTACATACGCTTAGTATTCAGCGCGAAAAATTTACCCGCTGACCTGAGCTGCCATAGCAACAAGACCACTTTGACTCGTGGAGCGGTTTGAGCCATAAAAAACTGCTCGGAGTGTGAACCCTCGCAAACCGTTCCTCAAGACCCGTTCCTCTGGAGCGGTCTAACTAAGACCACTTTCAAAGTGAGTGAGAACGGGGTCTTAGTCTCAAGTTGCACCAGTAATCGGTAGTAATCTGTGGGCCTAAATGTACATACAGTTTGTACATGTAGGCAGACATGCTGTGGATATTTTGTTTTTGTTTTCTACAGGGTCTTTGTGTCTGTGGAAAGACCTAACTTACAGTGCTTTGTCTCTATGATTTTCATTATATCTCATCCTGCCTGCCACCCCCATGCATGCATGCCCTCTGACTCTGTAAAAGTGTAAGCTCCTCCATGAGTCCATATATCCCTCTTTCCCCTTTGTGCGTCCCCTCATTATAAGGTACATCCTCAACAAGCAACACATGATGCACACTGTTTAGATGTTAATCACTCTAACTTTACTTATATGACTGTATTTCCTTTGCTCTGTTTCAATTGCTTATTGCTACTTTGCCTTCTCATTGCAACTCCTCCCACACTATTTTCCCAGAAATCATGCAAGGAAAATTGGATTTAGGGGGTTGGAGAAAGAAAGCTACATGTTTGGGAATACTGTAGGTCACTAGCCAAACAGGAGGTTTGTTTAATCTGAATAATATGGTAATCAGTCTGATGGTCACTAAATAAGAACTTATAACCTAGACACATGTAATGTAATATGTAATGTAATGTAATGTTGTCCTATATACATGTACACCTGAAATGTCTGAAATATGTGAGAAAAAACGTCTAGTCCTATATTACAGTGGGATCTAGATAAAAACATATAAAACTAACTAAATTTACAGTGATCTATGATGGCTAAAATCAACTTGGACAGTCTATAAAAAAAAAGTAAATAAATATAATGGTTCAATCCTAAAGCTCAATTTCTGCATGAGAATTTCTGTTATCCCTTTAGACAAAAGCACAAGTCACCATCCCTGGCCCTGCCAGTAAGCATTAGAAGCAGTGAGGAATATATAACTGAATTGCTAGCCCAGTAGTTGTCCTCAAATGCCAAAATGAAAGCTTGCTTGGAATGTTACATTCTCAGGATGCTTGTCTTGGTATTCTTCTAAGCATGAAGAGATGTGCCTTGTAGTTATATGCCCCTGACAAGCATATAGCAAACAGCACGCTGGTCAATGTACAAAAAGAATGTTTGAGGAATGCCCTGGCAAAGTCTAGGCTTAGCATTAATTGTATACATGTGCCAGGTGAATAAGTTTTATGCTGGCCTTAAAGGTAAAGTGGATTCCTGTTCATCCATGCATACAACATTGCAAACTATGAAGAAGTTATTTTGCATGGCTGATTTAACTTGTAAATACATGTATGAATGGCTTAGTACAGCTGTAGATCCTGTTGAAAAACCTCAAACAATGGAAATCATTGGACACAGATGTGGGTACATGGGACTAAACCAGCCTGTAGCATCAGAATATGGTCTACAAATGTAAACATTTTTTAGTCTTATTGGACAAAAGAGACTGGAAGCATTTCAAGAGCAATTTTTTTCTCAAGAGACATTTGTACAGTACTTGATATTCTTAATATATGTACCATATTCTTCCACACAGGAATAAAAAGAATGAGAATGTTTGTAAACATTCACCCCTACCACGAGTAGTACTCAATCTGCCCTTTAAAACTGTTATGAGTATGATCCACAGCTTTTACTACACATGTCCTTTGTCCCACATCACCACAATTAACTCCTGTGGTGATAAACGAGGCCCATATTAGGTTAAATTAAGTTACCTTTATCTTTGAAAGAATGATATTCCTTGGGAAAATGATCATCTGTGCATGGTGCACATATGTTGAAACAAAGAGCTCAACAAAGGGGCTTGGTAAACAAAAGGGTTTAAAAAACCTGCTGGTAAGCAAAACATTAGCATAATAACCCATACAACAGATTGTATAACGCAAGCATATATTATTGTAAGCATAGTCTACCATGTGCATGTACTGTAGTGTAGGCCTACATGCATATTGTATCTATTTTCTTCATTATTAAGATCCATGATTGTTCATGTTGGCATATAGTCACTGGTATAGGTAATGTAGGCCTGTATTGAATGGGGCCATGGGATTGCAACAAAAATGTAAATGGAAAATGTAGGCATGTCAAATGTTAGCCAAAATGTTCATTTTCCCATCTTGGAACAATAAAAGCTTGTTCTCCAATGGGAAAAACTTTAAATGGCAAGCAGCAAAAATGAAGAGGGAATAACAATAGGCAGGGCTCTACACTAACAGGCGCCAGGACACATGGGCACCCAAAATCTAAGTCCGGACCCCAAAAATGTTGGACGTTTTTACATCGGGTTCATGCATACAGACTGTAATATGTTCAATCCGCACCCCCTTCCAAATAAAAAAAATCTTTAATTTTATATGCTTACTGGGTTGGGGGATACTTAGAGCAACACTATAGCAATGCAATTAATTGTTGCTAATTTCATGTGCATTTAATTAAATGGACCATGTTTAAATTTTTGTGTGTGGTACATGTATTTCTATACACAACATAACATTGGAAAATTAGAAAGAAAACTTTTTTATGTAAAGTGAACTTAATTTTTGTGGTTTTATAATATAAATTGTAAAGAAGGTCCAATATTAAATGTACAATTGTTGTTAAAAAGTCCAAACCTACAGTGTACATGTAGACTATTATTTCTTATCCACAATTCTAAATTTTAAGTCTGTACATATGACCATGTAAACCTGTGGTCTTCTACCCTATTCCATGACAGGTAATGTAGTCTTACTTACTTTAATAGCTTACTGATGTTGTTGATATTGCAAGCTGTATGCAATGCATTTCTCTGTTATAGTAAAAGAGGGTATTTGATCATTGAAGCCTAAAAGTTCGTTCTGAATGAGTGATTAACAAAGGAAACTAGGGTGGTGAACAAAGGTGGTATCTTCATTACAGCATAAATGTACGTAATTATGAATGGAGAAAAATAAATGGTAGAAGCCTACAATATTACAAATACATGTACATGTAGTAGGCCTATACAGTAATACAGAGTGCATGTACCATACATAGGCATTCACACAGCAATAAGGCATCCACTTGGCACACTCACATCATCACATGTTTTTAATTTTGCATGAATCAAGGCCATAATATGTTTTGAACAGTACAGAATACATCCATATCATCTTGTCTGGTCCGTCAACTGATACTAAAAGTCAAAATTTTAATTTTTCATGAATCAAGGCCATAATATGTTTTGAACAGTACAGAATGTCAACTGATACTAAAAGTCAAAGGCTGAGGTGATTATTATGACAGCACTTCATTAAAAGAATTATCATAATGATAATGAGAAGCAGAAAATCTTGTGGGATGTGAAATGCCAGGACAGCCAGGTGCAATGATATTAAAAAGAAGACAGAAAAACACTTTGTTTACATGTTATAGTATGGAAGGAGTCTGCTCGTCTGTCCTGCATTGTCCTTCCTTACTATAACATGTAAACAAAGTGTTTTTCTTGCTTCTTTTTAATTTTCATTGCACCTGCTGCCCTGGTGTTCCACATTCCACAGCATTTTCTACTTCTCAGTATGTTATGATAATTCATTCAATGAGGTGTTGAAGAAAGGCTGTGTCAAGTGTGATACTCGGTGGGATTGTTGTGTTCTGAATAAATTACTGTTGTGGTGATCTACATGTACTGTAACAGTACTGTACAGTGTACATGTGCACACACATATTTGTGGCCATAATTCATCAAAAAAATTAATCTCTTAACAATTTCACAACTCCATATTATAGAGATTATTTGAAGAAATGTCTTAGACCTTCATATGTGAAAGTATGCCACTAAAGTGTGCTAGAGTCTACTAAAACATGTACATATCATAAAAATAAATGTGTTTCAAACGGATGTCCGCAGAGTTAGACTAGTAGTACTAGTAATGCAAAAGGCCCCACTGTGGCATCTGAAATAAAAATCGAGTATGCTGTCATCGGATGGTTTCCAAGACTCAACAAAAATTGTGCATGATAGACTCTAAATATAGCTACATGTATTTACCCCCTCCCCTTCCAAAAAATAAAGGAAAAATAAAATAAAATATAATGAAAAACAAAATAAAATTATATACATAGACTACATACATATAGGAGTCTTGATCAAAATATGGATCTAGATATAAAATAAAATTAATAAAATGAAATGAAATAAACAGTAAAGTAAGGCAGCAAGTAGAATTAGGCCTACATTATACTTTATAGGTCTAAAAGAAGAATTAAGACAATTGGGAAAAAATATCTCACCTGGAATGGAAACAGCGTGCTATTACTAGAGAGATGGTGAGTGCCATTCTGAGTGCCATTGTGGGTTGCATGGCCATGGGTAGCATCTCCTCCGACGTCTCTGCCAAAGTCATAGGCTTGCCTCTGTCCCTGATGGGTAGGGTGAGATCCTGCAGTCGAAGGCAGATGAGGCTGTGAGAAGCTCTTTCCAGGGAGAGAAGTACTGCGATGGAACTTGGGAGGAGAGATGATGGGGTTGCTGCTGGCCTTCATCTTGTTTGGCGATAACCCCAGAGAGTTGGGACTTGGTGTCGACTGGCTAACATTTGGGGTTGAAAGCGGTGGCATCGATCGACGATGGTGATTCGTCTGGGCGGCTGATGAAGGTGAGCCGACCGTGCCCCACGGGTTAGACTGCTGCTGCTGCAAGCTCTGTTGGGCCGCTGTTCCAAGATGTTGGCTGACCAGCATTCCAACTCAGATGCTTGTTTGCTAGAAGGAGGTTTCCAGCTTGTAACTGTGCCTGCTGAAGCTGGCTTGATGTGGGGAAAAGGTTCTGCTGGGGGGTGCTCGGCTGAGGGGGTAGACTGCGTCTGTGGGCTGCCTGCTGCATGTTGAGCTGGGCTTGAGGCGACAATGTCGGACTGAATAGAGGGGAAGAATTTACAGGGAAATTCTGAAACTGATGCATGGCGCCATTCATTGCGGGATATTCTGAAAGAATGTTTCGTCTGAATTATTAGCGGTTGACCAGAAACTGGGGTATTGAATACACTGGAAACTGCAGCTGCGTTACTGCTGATCACGCTGTTGGCTGATTCTTGTTGGTGCAACTGGCTCAAACTCACAGGTTGGTGAGGATGAATCCCAAGATGCTGCTGCTGTTGCTGCTGTTGCTGCTGCTGTTGTTGCTGTTGTTGTTGTTGTTGTTGATGCTGCTGGTGCTGCTGTTGATGTTGTTGCTGCTGAAGTTGATGATGCTGCTGCTGTAACAGAGCAGACGTTATTGATGGATGATCTATTTGACTTGGGTGTGATCTACTCTTATCAGGTACAGTTAAAGGACTTGAGTCTCTGGACTTTGTCTTGGAACTCTGTGAATAATCTTCCGAGTTATCTGAACTTTGGTCAGGATTGGGAGATAGCTGCTGCATAGGCAGTTTTCCTGCACTCTTGTCAAGCAACATGTCATCTTGCATCGTAAGAGAGTCTGGAGAAAACAAAGACAGCTTGTCCAGATTCGAATACAATTCCGGTGGTGATAAAGACCTCGAATACTGAAATTCTATGTCGTATCTTATATCCCCCATCTAATGTGGTAACAAAACAGCTAGATTTCCTCACCCTTGTAATCTGCAACCAACTGAAATCTTGATAAGTGTTGCATTAATCGTGTCCTTATGGTTCAGTTCTCCGATGTCAAACTCAAAGTCCGATGCGGTTCCAGCACACATACGCCGTACGTAGGCCGGGGAGATCCTGTCTACCTTTCCCTAGCGTTCGCGGTGATATGACTGAGCGAAAATATGCACCGCTGCTAGTTCACTGCGACTTATACACGTACATGTACACCGGCGGTACCGGCATATGTAGACCCATCAGTACAGTGTGTAGCCTTGCGGACGGACCGGTGTCATACTTTTTGTACACACATAATACATACACACACTCAGCACCAAGTACAGTATACGACCGCTATTTGCATGATTCACACGATATGCCGGTAACGCGATTTCTTTTCCCACCATACATGTTTTTATTTTTCGGCAAACGACATGCTATGAGACTAGTCATGACAAGTCTTTACAAGTTTTGCTCGTTCTCATTTATTTTTAAACATTAGTAAGTTCATTGATAACAATTGAACAACAAAGGAGGCATAATAACCCAGGACAAAACCAAATTATTTTTAAATAAAGGTTTTACAAAAGAAAGAGATATTGGACAAAAATACATCAGAATACAGAATACATTGTTGTAGAAAACAAAAACATTTAGCAAATATTTAAATAAATTTAATTCAAAATAGAACCAATGGGTTACATAATTATGTAATTAATTCATTATCATCATACAAGCCTTTAGCCTTACTGCATGTGCTACCAGTTCTCCTTCCTCCACCCTATTCAGCTCGTCTCTAGCTGCTTGAATAAAGATGAAACCGCTATTTATTAGTTCTGACCAAAGCTGGACTGCACATCATATATAGCCGACATTTACCCCAATGCCATATGTGAAGAAAAATAAAATAAAAAACTGATAACAGAACATTCTTTTAAAAGCATATTGAGTATTCTCAACTATGGGGGAAATCAAAGAGCCCAAAACAGCACTAATTTTTCACTTGACAAGACATTTTATGAAATATTTTGCTTCGTAGTTTTTTTTTAAAGAGCGGCCTTATTATAATTTCTCTTATTTTATTAATTTATTTATTTACTTGTTTATTAATTTATATTTGTTTGTTTGTTTGTTTATTTATTTTTCATTAATTTATTTATGTATTTATGAATTAGTTCATTCATTTTGTAATATTTATTATTCATTTATTTAGTTAGTTATTAAGATTTGGTATGATAGAAATTGACCATCATTTATTATTAAAAAAACACACGGTGAATTATTTCATCACAAATCTTCTTGCCTTTGCATTATAAGCAACTTCATTCAAAATGAAATTAATTTCTCGGCTATGATAACAAAAATAAAAAAATATATTCCTATCATGGAAGATGCAGGTGCTATATGCCGAATGAAACCCAGGTCTATAATCACATTCAGTTTGAGAAATCCTCATAGTATGCACACAAAATACACCCATTATATTGTTGGATGTTTACACAATTTGTTCCTGTTTTATTCGACTTACGGTGTCGAATGATAGTAATAGTGAAATAGAACCTAAATTTATAGGCTATATGAAGCGATTTTTTTCTTCTTCTTCTTCCCATTGTCATTTGCTTTTATTTAAATATATGGTTCGAAATTTCAACTGAATCTACAGTGGTAAAAAATATCGATAGGCCCCGGTCAATTCTTCAATACAGTACCCCCATCTCTTTCTCCGGCTCTGAAAAAAGCATAATGATTTTGTAAGATAGCACCATAAAATGGTGGTAGAGTCCAATTAGCGATTTCAGCATTAGTTTACATTAATTAGGCATCGTTACCCTCCCCCTCCGGTCACTTTTCAGCTCTTTGTCTGACCGAGTGAACCACAGTTACGTAATATCCCAATTGGAGAGAAAGTCGCATAATGACTGAGTTTATTGGTTCGCCAGTATACTGGTCGCGTGCCACTTGTCCTCGAAACAAAGGAACCATATGGACGGTTATTGGAAGTAACAATTTGTTTAACCCTCGCTGTTTCAATTAACTCGTCATAGACCACCTTTCATTCCTTTATTTCTATTATTGGAGGATTAGCATAAGTAGTGGTCATCTGGCTCGAGCGGCGGAGCTCTGTGTTTTGAACAAAGACGTGGGAAGCGAGGATGAAGGGGAAGTATGAAGATCAAGGCTGTCTTTAATCTCCTCTTCCTTCTCATCAACATGCTCTCTTGAACAACGGAGACAAAGAGGAGTTCATGATCCACATGTCCTATTCCACAAAGCCCGACCGCTACGCCGATTTTAATTGGTCCCAAGTTTGCTCAAATTAGAACCGGTGCTAAATTGGCGGAGGGGGGTTGTTATTTGTTCCAAGTAACAAAAGTGTAGGCATCAGGATATTTTTGAGCTTTTTTGTATTGCTGATGCTGTTGTTGTTGTTTTTGTTTTGTTTTGTTAAACTGAAGCACATGTCATTCTTTGTTTGACCAAATGAAAAATAAAAGTTATTACAATTACTCCACAGCCTATATAGCCCCAAGCCGCCCCAACCACCCCGAGATGCGTAAGCACAAATATTGATACGCTATTTAGGCCTATACTTATATTCTTAGTTGGTGCATTATGACTGTGTACATTATTCTATTAGATTAGATATGAACTAAATGAGATGAGAATTAGAATTAAAAATTTCAAACTTCTTCGGAGGTAGGGCTAAGAGCCCCTAACTAGCCTATAGTCACCTCATTATGACGTCTGCTATATACCTATATGCCCTTTCTTCAAGTTCTCATGCGGCCAGTCTGCGGCCTGCATGGCCTGCATAATTATATTTAAATCAATTCTCTTAGATTTTATGTTAGCCAAAATATGTAACCTGGTAGCGTGGATACAGGTGGGGGGGGCACATGCCATCCGCATCGAATGGTGACAAAGAAGTGACATAAAAGAGAAAGGGACGAGAAAGAGGAATTCATGTCTGGACTATATCTCCCGCACCCTTCCACCGATTTGTAAATTCGCATTTTTTTTCTTCCGAGTAAGACCGGCGCCCATCCCCAAAGGTTCCAGTGCCCCTGGCCCTAAATGAATCAACTCACGCTACGCCACTATAATTATGTAACAAAACACAAATGACTTGTATATAACTTCAGGTGCAGCTCAGCAATATGTAAACTTGTGGATTAAAAAAATATTCAAACAAACTAAACAAAATTGGCATTTATCTAAAAAACTAAGGACAGCTTTCTCATTTCTGTAAGTGATGATTTACTATTAAAAATTTAACTATTAACTAAAATGCTGACTATATGAGAAAGTTTTTTTTTTCTTCAAGTGCATGTTTTGGTCGAAATTTTTGGCAAGGGGCAAACACAATAAATCCAGAAGTCCGGTAATATCTGCCGTATTGTTGTTGTTTTCGTTCTATGGGTCCAGGCATTGAGGAGGCACTGGAACTAATATTTGTAGGGGGTGGGTCTGGGGGCACCATGTCCTGCTTGGTGGATCATAAATTCATGTGAATCTCTTTGGAGAGGGGTTCTAGTAGCATCTTCATATTTCCCTTCCCTCACCTCCCTTTTTCTACATGACTGTATTTTATTCTCTCCTTTCTTCCATTTGAACGGTGGCTTCTTGCCCCCTCCACGGTAGCGCTGCACAGTGTTGTTGGGTTGACGAACTCGTCTTGTCGTTGGGTTAATTGTCGAACTTGTCTTGTCGTGTACCATTCTTTCACGTTCTTATTGTTGTTTTAGTTTTAAGGCGTGTATCATTCAGTTGTGACTATTTACGCCAAAACCTATTTACATTAAGAAGAATACAGAAAATTCTACGCTACATAATTTTCCCGCAATTTGTGGAAGATTCTCTGGCCAGCCCGGTTTTATAACGAGAACCTTGAAATTAGTCTTTCTTCGAGGCGCAGTAAATTCACATACGCTTGAGAATTCACATTGTATGGTGGAAAGCGAAAACTAGCAGCACGCGACAGCTACACGGTTAATCGCACAATATCAAAGGAGATATATCCAGCGACGGCTATTAGCGCAAGCGCGATTGACCCACTTTGCCCGCATACAACCAAAACAAAGTGCATTGGTTTGTCCGCACATTAGAGGAGCGATAACTTTGTTGGAAAGAAAAGTTTGTAAGGATTCTGTTGAATCACTAGAAATGGAATAGACCTAACTTTCTTTGCCGCGTTACTTCTAACTGGATGAAGACTCTACATTGACCAAAATGAGGTTTCGGTGGCGGTTTATGTTTTGGGGAACCATTTTCGTGTGTTGCACGACGTTAATGACAATCTTCGCGGTGTTTCGAGAAATTGGTGTACCGGTAGCCGCAAGAGTCGAAACCATTCATCGGAATTTCAAGAAAACCTTAAAACATACAAGTATTTTGGACGGGATAAACCTGCTCACCGGCAAAGAGAGAGCAGTTTCAGACCATCAGAATGCCAGTAAATATGACGAATGGGTTGCAGGCAAAAGGAGGCAAAGACCAGTTGGGTGTCAAATGGATCTAAACGAAAAATGGGTGAGTGCACGCACCTCAGTAGCACCCTCCATGCTCTTAAGTCCAAGAGCATGGAGGCTCTTCTTGTTTGGTTCGTCTCAAAAGAAGTTCAGACATTTAATAGTAGTAAATGACAGAGCTTAAAATTACTTGTATACTTCATTGTATTCATTGATTTACTTTA